>VMDR010023667.1:0-15450 GCA_007922815.1 Macrotus californicus | reverse complement strand
CTAGAATAAAGACCAGGAGATATTCGAACACTTAAGGCATTTTAAAATGTGAAAAGATGATTTTTCAACACACGGTAGGCAGTTGAAAAAAGTAATAAATAAATAAATAAAGCTTGGATTCTACCTCATTCTTTAAAATAAAATAAATTCTAGACGTCACAGTTTAATTGTTATCACCATTATCATCATCACCATCATCATTGAGACAAAAATTGGTTGGTTGGTTGGCTGGTTGGTTCCAGTGGTGAACAAAGCCTTTTTAATGAAGATGGAATTGAGAATTCTTACAAGAAAGCATTATTAAATTTGAATATCCAAAACAAGAAAACCACAAAGCCAAGGTGTGGACTCTAACCCAGGGGGGAAAAAACCTAAAACAACCAAAAATACCTGATTATAAATGTAGGCATATATTAATCGAGGGCTAATTTAATTAATATATAGCTATCTCTTTTTATTCTTTCATTGAAATTTGGGGGTGACATTGATGAATAAAATTGTATAGATTTCAGTTGTACAATTTTTTAAAGATTTTATTTATTTTCATAGAGAGGGGAAGAGCAGGAGAGAAACATGGATCGGTTGCCTCTCACACACCCCCAGCCAGGGACCTGGCCCCCAATCCAGGCATATGCCCTGACCAGGAATCAAACCTGTGACCTTTTGCTCTCTAGGATGATGCTTAACCCACTGAGCCAAACCAGTCAGGATACAAATGTACTATTCTATAACACATCATCTGTACATTGTATTGTGTGTTCACCACCCCAAGTCAAGTTTCTTTCCATCACCAGGAGATATAGTGAAAAATACAAGTGATTAAAAAGCATCTAAGGAAATGTCCAGATCAAAACAGGTGTTAATACACCATGCCAAAAAGGAGTGGGATAGGGAATCGCCATACTTTGTTGATGAGGCTGCAAACTGATGAGGGTACATTCTCTTTGAAGGAGAATTTGAAAATACCTGTCAATATTTAAATACGTATAGTCTTTCTTCACTAATTGCAAAGTTAGACTATCTAAAAATAAAATTCCAAATGAGCACAAAGATTGCACACAAGCCTGGCCCTTCATTGCACCCGTGTTGCAGTAGTTTATCAAGGACTGCTCAATCCTTGGTTGGAATACCGTGATGCTATTTAAAGCGATGAAGTTACTCCCCATGTGAAGCTGTAGAAAAATCCCTTGGATAACATTTTAAGTGAAAACCGAAGTACAGAACACTACATGTAATAAATCCTCATTATGTAAAGAAAGAGGATGCACGTATATTTGTTAATGCATAGGGATTTTCTGGAGAAATACGCAAGTAGTTGGTGGCTCAGAATCTGAGGTGATAGATTTATTTTATTCTTCAATTTTTTCAATCCTGTGAATGTGTCATTTTTATAATAAATAATAAAACCTGAAAAATGTCCAAAGCTCTTTATTGCACCTCTTTGCTTGCTGTCATAAATTGCCAATCTGTACAGTATTGGGTGGAAATTTTTAGCTCTCTAATTTTAGAGCTCGTTGCTTTCTTGTGAAATCAGAAACATTGTGAATAGCATTGAAAGTGAGCTGCTTGTTTTCTTGTTTTTCCTCTGGTGCTGCACACCTGGACACATCTGCAACTTTCGTTCTCAACTCTTCACTAAGACAGTCTGATTACAGTCTTGTTGGGGCCGTGGTGGTTCCTAGTCTCAAAAACGTGAGAATACATTAAGTATTGAACTGTATTACAAATTAGAGAACTATTCTTGGCATGTGAAAAATCAAACTGGTTCTCAGGTAATAGGACACAGAGAAGTCGTTGTAAAGAAGTTACTTTGCATAGATACCTCCACCCCAGAATAATGATATTGGAAGCATGTTTAGTGGCAATCAGCTACATTGCCTTGAAACTGAGAATAATCAACTGCATTCAATTAAATCTTCATCAAAGGTGACTTCACATTGAAAAACATCAAAACAATAAACTGAAGAAAAGAATGAACATTTTCCAGCTTACAAAACTCTTCCTTTTAAATAAGGAAGGCATTATTGAATAGACCATCTTGCTCTGAAGTATGAAGCAAACAATTATTTGTGCTCACTGAGCAAAATTATACCACTGATCATAAGAGGTACTGATTAAAGATCATTAATTACTGGTATTGTTTGCTTTGCCATCATTTCAACCACATTTGCATTTTTGAAAATATGTAATGTAAGAATCAGAAAAGTGGAAAACACTTTATATTAGATGGTTTCAAGATTTTCAATATTCGGAAGCTTGTGATTTGGTAATATAGTAATAAATACCTATAAACTGTCAGAATTCCATTGAAATCTTGGTCTGTTCAAAAGTTTAAGGTTACGTTTTTAAGAAAGACTCAGCTTGGCTGCTTGTTTTCTATTTACTTGAAGTCTTTTCACCCTTATTTCCATGACACCCAACATTCACCATCAAAAAGCAAATATTCCCCCTCTATGAAAAAGCAGGGAAATTTAAAGGCCCTGGCCAGGTAGCTCAGTTGCTTAGAGTGTTATCTCGATCCTGCAAGGTTGTGGGTTCGATCCCTTGTCAGGGTACATACAAGAATCAATGAATGCATAAGTAAGTAGAAAAACAAATTGATGTATCTCTATGTCACTCCCAAAAGAAATTTTAATAATCTCCAAGATGTTCCCTTTTCATATCACATTAGCAGAATACTATCAATAGAACCAGCACAGCAATAATAAAAAGAGTTTCAAGCTTTATGAGGTCTTTCCAGAAAAAGCCCAACCATTGTTAATATAACGACGATGGTTTGTGCGACACCAGTGTCACCTGGCAGCCAGGGAGAGTGGACTGGAATGCGCTTGTGAGAACAATGACGACCTCACTGTGGGGACAGTAGAAACCACTGAGTGAACACGTGTACTGGTGTGGCCATCACATTCAAAATGACTGAGCAAGTAAAGCAACAAATCTGCATCAAATTTTGTGTTAAGCTTAAACAATTCTTCTGTGGAAATTATTTGGATGATTCAGGAGGCTGCACCTATGGGCAACTGGTGATTGGCAGCTTCATCACAACAATGTGACTGCTCATGCATCATGTCTCAGGCAGTTTGTTGGCAAAACATTAAATCACCCAGGTGACTCAGCCCCGCTTTAGCCCAGATTTGGTGCCTTGTGACTTCTGGATTTTCCCAAAACTAAAATCACCTTTGAAAGGGAACAGGTATCAGACCGTTGATGAGGTTCAGGAAAATATGACAGGGAAGCTGATGGCGATTGGGAGAACTGTGTGACATCCCAAGGTGCCTACTTTGAAGGGGACTGAGACATTGTTGTCCTATGTACAATGTTTCTTGTATCTTATTCAATAATTGTCTCTATTTTTCATAGAGCATTGATACATACTTTCTGGACAGACCTTATATACTGAATGCCTTGCATGCATTAGGTCATTTAGTCATCACAGTAATCTTATGAGGTAATTTTGGGGTTATTTTGTAAATGAGAATATTTGGGCTCAGCAGGGGAAAGAGACTAAATTGCCCAACTCACACAGCGAAGAGGTGACAGAGGCAGATCTGAACCCAGGGCTCTCCCATTCCAAAGCCTTTGCTCTTGGCCCCTGTACCCACGGCCTCCCTAAATTCCGCCAAAACTACTGAACGCAGCACAGACTAAAAAGAGCAATGCCGTATGATGACCCCTTTTCTCGGGCAAAGAACATCTGATTTGGCTCGTCAGACATGCTTTCATCGCTCATGCTTTCATCTGCTTCCCTCGCCTTGCGTCAGGTTTTCCATACATGGCCTTTGTGTTTCTTTAATGTGATAACTTAAGAGAGTGCCTCTGATTTGATTCTTTTTATCCGTGAGGGCATTTAACATTTGACCACATAGTAAAATGTGAGCCTTAGCAGAAAAGAAAAATTGATAAAGAGAAGCCACAATCGGACACAAACTTAAGTGAATGGCATTCCTCAACACGGAGTTCTCACTGTGCTCGCTCAGTTCCCTGCTTGCTGCGACAGTGGCACAGTTGGAATTCTTTCCCTTCTTGGATTCCTGCTTCATGGACTTCTTCTCTCCATCTCACCACCGAAAACAGAAATCTCAGCTTCATTCCTCACTCCAGACGAGTGATCATACTGCCAATTCCCGCTCAGACTTCTCCCACCAAACAACCTTCCTTTTTAGTTCTTATGGCCACTCCCCTATTCTGGGCCTCTGTCATATACCTCCTAGTTTATTTAAGTAGCCTCCCCTCCCTTCTTGGTTTCGGCCCGTCCCCTAGTAATCCATCTTCCAGGTAGTAATAAGCCTAAGCACAAGTCTGAGTGATTAAATAATTTCATTTCTTAAAATACATAATGGAATATATTACTTTGTCCATGAAATAAAGACCATCCTCCTTGGTCATATATTCAAAAGCTTCACTACGATCTGTTCCTAGTCAAACTTTCTAACCTTATTCTAATAGGTTCTCTCCTACAACGTGCCCTGGATCCTAGGCCAATTTGGATTTTCCCCTTAAACTGCTTTCAATGAACCACCAGTGTCTTATAATTGCTATTTGGTGAAAAAACAAACAAACAAACAAACAAAGGTTTTGTGGTCAAATTATGTAGGAAACGACAATGATTATATTACCTTTTGGAGAAAAGAATAAAGTAAATTTGCCTATAAAAGTCCTGCAGTTTTGCAGTGAAAAAACTTTCTTTAACCCCGTATTTGGCAACGGGAATCTCTCTCACAGACCTTTATCCTGAGACCT
This sequence comes from Macrotus californicus, assembly GCA_007922815.1. Lineage (NCBI taxonomy): Eukaryota > Metazoa > Chordata > Mammalia > Chiroptera > Phyllostomidae > Macrotus > Macrotus californicus. Next base: position 10,710 of record VMDR010023667.1, on the reverse strand, counting down.
TCACGTCACACCATTGCATGGCTCAGGAAATTCTGCTTAGACAGTTTCAGTGGGAAATTAGGTGCAATTGTTAAAATTTGTATTAAATAAATGCAAACAGTATCGTATCTTAGAATCATAGAAACTAAGTTGTGAGGCTACAACAGTAATTTAAACTCAGTGAACTATCAGCATGCTCTTCATTAAAGTGAGTGTGATCGATTTTTTTGTTATCTTGACTTAGTGGTCCTACTATAGTCACATGGAGCTTTCGGAAGTAGATCTGTTCACCTTCTGGCCTCTTCCTAATTTTTGATACTAAAAGGGACAGCTATCACATCTTCTGCCCCAGGTTATATCTCCTCATCAGTCTAAACAGTATAAGCCGAAGAATAAGCTCCATGAAATCAGGGAGTGTGTCTTTTCCACTCTTCTAGTTCCGTTCTTGACTTGGTGCTGGGTACCACGGTGCTCAGTAAGTGTGTATGGTAGGAATTAATGACTTGACAGCACACTTCCCCATCCCACCTCTGTGAAAATCCTACTCATCTTAAAGAAGTGTCTCAACTGTGATCTCATGGATGAATCTTTCTATAAAACCCCAAGTCATACATGTCCACATTTCTCTTATTTGTACTTGCATTTTCATTACATTTGTGTGGATTTTACATGTGTATTAGGTTAAACCATGTGAAATTGTCAATATTCACCATTTTTGGAGTACACAATGCTAATTTCTTATCATTCAATATCATGTTAGTTTTGAAAGCATTATATTCTCATATATATTATAAATGCATATATTTTATATACCATACATTTATGCATATATAAGAACTCTGTCTCTTCCACAAGATTGGAATGGTACGATATGGCTTATATTTTGTAAATGACATGTAAAATTTGTAAGCTCTATTGGAATTTTATTCCATAATCTCTTTTTTGAATTTAAGTCAATGGTAGCTTTGCCTTTGGAAGAAGAGAGCCTTGTATCTGTAACATATTTGTCTACCAGTGAAGGTAAATAATTCAGGAATATTAATTAAGGTATTGATTTCCTTCTCAGAGGTACTCGTTTCAATACTAGAAACTAACTTTTTTCTTTTCAGTATGAGACTGACCTAAAAATAAAAGTAGAAAATTGGCAGGGATCCAGTTAGCACATGCAGTCTTTTCCAGAGTCAATCTGATCATTTGGCAAGAGAATAGTGAAACAAAATAGCAATTTTCCTGAAATACATAGTTTTTCATGTTCTTCATTTATTAGTGCTCACAATTGATTCATCCTAATTTCATAGTAACATTAAGAATTTAAACACCTGGGTGAACATAGCCAACGTAACCCCAGCTGCAATTACAAAACCGTGGTGGGGTCAGCTTTTGCTGTTGCTTTTATTCTGTTCTAGCACCGAGACAGTCTGAGCGAGCTGAGTGGTTCAGGGTCTCTCACTGTGTGCAAGCCTGGTGTTTGCTTCTGCCCTTTTCCTAACTTACAGACAGAAGTGAGGGCTCGGAACTTTTTAGACTACACATTTGGATTCTTTGTGTTTCGAATCTATTATTGTTGTCAAGTTTTTAATTGTTATTTGTTCATTTTTAGTAACTCCAATATTTGCAAATATCAATATTATAGACCCTGCATATGCTCCAAAACACCCTGAGTACACCACGTTTGATGAACTATGTAATTTAACTTAATTATATCCCTTGGGGAAGATTATTAATGTTTGCATTACATACTGTATAGAAAAATTTAAATAGCATGTATTTATTGAACAGATCCAGCCCAGAACATGGTTGTAAAGTAGAGGCAAGAAAACATTACACCTTTCAATGAAGTTTTAAGCAAGCTGTGTTTCATTAGAGGAAAACAGAAATTTTCTAACATTACACACAGTGAGACTTTTTAATGTAATAAACACAAAGGAATTCTCTCCTGCCAACTAACACTTAGGGCAAGGTTACTCATAATCCATCACTTTTTTTCTCCCCACAGCTACGATGAAAACGTTGATTAACGCAGGTTATTCAAGGATAGGCATATAAGTAAATATGCACGTACTTATGTGTATGTGTGCGGGCCTGTTTGTGTGCGTGTATTTTTTCAAATTGACAGCAGAGAAAAATCAAACGCTACCCACCCCCAGGCCTGCACAAGGGGTACAATAAGACACGAGAGTCCAAGGCCCATTCTCTGTCTAGATTGCTTGTACCCAAACAGAGCATATCAGGAGCAAAACTAGTGATCGTGTGGCTACAGCAATTCTGCCATACACCCGGCACCATGCATAGGCTGCGGTGTAGAGCTTTAACATGACCACTTCAAAGTTAGAATAGCACAAGTGTGAAAAGTCACAATGTATTTTTCATCGAACTTCTGGCTAAAATATGTGAAGGCTTTAAGGAGATTTCTTGTTCTTTGTTTTCATAGGAATTAGCATACTTAACAAACTTCTGAATCGTAAGATGAAATGGATGAATCATCTTGTTTGAGGAATTTCAGGAAAATTTTAGTTTAAAAGAGGCTTAGCTTTCTAAAAGAGCACAACTTTCAAAATTTAAATGATCTTTTTGGAGTCTGTACATATTGTGTTAAATATAAAGGAACCAAGTTGAAGATTATGAGAAAATGACCTAAATGGTTACCCTTTTTATTCTGTGATGTCATAAAGTGTTATCTATTCTGAGTCTCTGCATCACTAAATTCGATATACTTTCAAAAATGGACTCCAAATTCTGAGGCTATTTTCTCTCTCTTCACCCCAACACATCTTTTGGCATTTTGAAAAGCACAGCAGAGAATGTTTTAGTCAAAAATGCCACCAGCAGTGAATAATGTAATGCTAAAACTTGAGGGAGTGAGCTTTACTGGGCCTGGCCGCTTCATTCTTCTCTCCTCCCCTCAGTACCAGCGATCCTTAAGCTGGGGATTTGCGGAGCTGATTCAAGGGCGCCTGTTGAAATACCCGCTCTTGCCAATTCCTGTGAAAAGCGCTAAAGCAGATACAAAACCAGCATGCATAACAAGAGAGCTACAATTAGCAAAATATCAGGATCTGGCCGAAAAGCAAGCACAGCCAGTAGGGAGTGAAATATGTAGCAATGAAAAATAATTCAAAAGAGAGAAGTCTTGGATTCATTTCTGATTTCATCGAGGGTTTAACGTGATATCAAAACTTTGTTTTGGATGAAATCGCCGAGAACATGAAGGCAAGACCAGCAAGGAACCATTAGGGCATTAACTGTCCACCCTGGCTGCATTTAATAATCACATGGTGGGGTGGGTGGCAGATATTTGAAAACATTTATGGCCTGGCTGCACCCCCCCAGATTTAATTGAAAAGGGAGCATTTCTTTTCTTTCTTTTCTTTCTTTTTCTTTCTTTTTCTTTCTCTCTCTCTCTCTCTTTCTCTCTTTCTCTCTTTCTCTCTTTCTCTCTTTCTCTCTTTCTCTCTTTCTTTCTTTCTTTCTTTCTTTCTTTCTTTCTTTATTTCTTTCCTATTTATTTAGACTGTCTTCTTCTATGTTCTAAGGTCTCTAGTAATGCTAAGTAACCAGGCTTGAAAATCGGGGCAAGAGGAGAGACATTTGTGCAAGCACAGCATCCAGGCTACATAGACACGCTGCTCAAACACCATGACCCAGATCTCACTTGGTGCTGTAAGCAAGAGACACAACTAAGACCTGCTATACTTAAGATCCCAGTCTAGAAGGGACAAAAGAGAGAAGGGGAAAGAGGAAAAAAAGAGCATGCTTTACCATCTGCTTGGGTTCTCCTCTCATTTTGAGACTAAATCACGAAACCCCTGGGTAGTTCTGCGGTGTAGAGTTACATGGCAGAGAGCGCCTGCTTTCTTCAATGTCCTTCCGCCTGTCTCTGCCTATTAAACTTCTCAGGCTGAGGGATAGCAGCTTCCTGAGGGAAGAGGGGGAACTCCAGGGCTTGAGTGAATTAAAACGTAGCTGGAAAAACCCAGGGGAGTGTTCTGTGCAAGGCAATTCCAGGAATGGCAGGGAATGAATGGCATGTCTTTTCTTCTAAGTACTGCTTTGATGATCTTAGACAATGAGGCCTTCTGTATGAAATGGCATTAGTGAGTAAAAGGCTCCTTCCCTACACCTAGTCCATGGGACGTTTGTGAAACCAGAAAAACACCCGATGGCAGATGGCTTTTTCTCACCTTTTGCTCTGCCAGATTCTTGAGTTCACTCCTTGAATGCAGAGTCAGAGAAAACGCCCTTAGCCACAGGTTGCCACAATAATTTACCGTGAAATTCATGGCTTAGGAAAACAGAAATTTATTCTCTCAGTTCTGGAAGCTAGAAGTCTGAAACCCAGCAATGCCACAGTCCCTCTGGAAATTCTAGAAGAAAATCTGTTTCTTGTGCCTTCCAGCAGTTGGAGGCTGGCCTGGCATCCCCAGGCTTGGGGCCACATCATTCCAATTTCCACATCATCCTCTCTTCTGTGTCTGTATTACCTGTGTGTCTCTTATAAGGGCACTTATCACCAGATTTAGGGCCCACCTGGGCAATTCAGGATCACAAGCTCCTTATTTTTTTTTTTACATCCGCAAAGACCTTTTGCTAAATAAGATAACATTCACCTGTTCTGGGGTTCATATGTGGACATATCTTTTTAGGGGACACTATTCAGCCCACTACAGTCACCAGACATCTATCAAGAAAATGTCACTTAATATAACTGTTCAAAGGGGCAACGAACCTTAACAGACACCTCACCAAGAAGATGTGCCGATGGCAAGTAAGCTTATGAAAAGACACTCCACGTAATATGTCATCAGGGAAATGCAAGTTGGAACAACAATGAGATACTACCTACCTATTAGAATGGCCAAAAACCAAAATACTGACAACACCAAATCCTGGCAAGGATATGAAACAACACCAGGAACTCTTATTTATTGCTTATGAGAAGGTAAAATGGTAGTTTTTTTACAAAACTAAACATTCTCTTACCATATGACATAGTCATTTTTACGCGAAGGAGTTGAAAACGTAAGTCCACACAAAAACAACGATATTTATAGCAGTTTTATTCATAAATGCCAAAACTAGAAAGCAACCAAAATGTCCTTAGGTGGATGAATGGATAGATAAACTGTAGTTCTTTCAGACAATGGAATAGTATCCAGCACTAAGAAGAAATGAGCTGTCAAGTCATGAAAAGACATGGAGGAAACTTAAAATGCGTATTACTGAGTGAGAGAAGCCGGTGCGGAAAGGCTGCACACTCTGGTTCCAACAACACACCATCCTGGAAAAGACAAAGTGATGGAGACAGTAGAAAGATCCGTGGTGACAGGAGTTAAGGGGGAGGGAGGCATGCATAGGTGGAGCGCAGAGGATTTTTAGGACAGTGAAACTACTCCGTATGGTACTATAATCATGGACACATGTTGTTATACATCTGTCTAAATCCATAGAATGCACAACAGCAAGAGTGAACGTTAATGTAAAATGTGGGCTTCGGGTGATAATGATGTGTCCATGTAGGCTCATCAATTGTAACAAATGTACCACCGGTGGGGGATGTGGATAACAGGGAAGGCTATGCATGTGTGGTAGTAGGAGGTGTATGGGAAATTTCCATACCTTCCTCTCGATTTTGCTGGCAACCTATAACTGCTCTAAAACTAACCTATTAAATACCATGAAAAAAAAAAAGGCCATGATGATGGAAGCAGTGAGTAGTGGTGGTGGGAGCTGAAAGTGAAGGCATTTACCTGGGTAATTTCCCTCCTTTGGTCAATATTTCTAAGTTAACTATAAATGTAACAGGCAATGAAAGCATTCCCTCATGTTCTTTACCAGCTTTCTGAAGCCTCCCCCAATCTGTTGCATTGTCCTGGGAGCCAGATACAGGAAAAGAACTGCTCAGCCAGGCTCCTGCATATCATTCACTCTCCTTATGCCCATGGCATCCTTGCCCACCTGTGTACTTTAGCAGTCGTCCTGTCTCATGGAGACCTGAAACTCCTCACACCCACTTTGCTTATGAAAATTCTTTCCCTGCGTAGTTGCCAAAACTAAACTAAAATAGCCAATGTAATCAAAAGACCTTCACTTTGTATTTTCATACACATGGGGACACACCCAACACTCCTTCCTTCTTGGCCTAGCAACAAAGTAGGAATGTAAACACATTGTTAACGCAGTTGCTCTGGTTGGCCTCCCCGATGGCTTACATGCAGTAGATCTTTCCCCCTGATTTCCTCAGCTTCTCCTAGCAAGTGCTAAACAGCCATTATGCCTTTTCCTGCACATTGAGATTCATCTGCAGCTACTAAACTGCTCCAAAGTGCTTCAATTTTGCATGAGCGCTAAGCTGGGGACTGGGAGACATTACCCAGGGCTGAAGGCCCAGATCATTAGAAAGAGCATGTAAATCCTCTGAGCCAGAAATAAACAGCACAGAGATTTCCTTCGTGAAGTCCCAACTGCAGCTTTATGTAAAACACAAACCTTTGGCAAGATTTGATGTGTTTTCTTTTAACCTTCTACATTTTATTTTTGCCTCTTGTTTCCCCTTTGGCCATGTGTTCTACTTTTTTGTGAGCAGTGAGATTTATTTTATGGTCAGGAATATATGAAATAACAGCCATGCGCTGTCATTATTTCTCTTCTTAGTACACAAGATCCGGCCTCACTTTTAATAGAGATGGAACTTCAAAGTATTGCTGAGGATCACTCACACAGTAGATGTGAAAAACAAACACAAAACTGGCTGAGTTAGCAAGAAGCTTGTGGGGGGACAGGTCGACATTTATGAGATGTGTCCTGGGGACATGTATCTATATTATTTAAGTAAGTATAGATCTAGGAAGTATACAGATAATGAATTATGGGGAGGGGATGGGGTAGAATGGAAAGGGGATTGGGAAAATTATTCCTGAGAATGAAGTGATTGTATTCTTCCTATTTTTCAATAGATATATCCCTGTACCTTATTGCCTAAAAGCCTTGTTTGTATTTTTCAAGGTGAATGAACATATTTTTATCTGTACTTCTGTACTTGATCTGTATTTTCCATCTTTAGTGCTTTCCCAGTCTGCTCATCAGACCATCTTGCTGCAAATGAAAAGCGTGCCTGTGGTCAGCTGGAGCAGTACCTTTGAGAGAGAAGGCATGGCGGGGTTGGCATCCTGAGCTTCCTGTAGTTCTTCTCTCTGCTGTGGGGCTGGCCCAGTGCCTCAAGCCCGTGGAGTTATGACAAAAAAATAACCCTTATGATGGAAAGGTTGACCCTCCACCCTTATTTAGTATTTCCTTTGCAGGAGAACTTTTTGAACAGTTATGACAATATTTTTTTTTGTCTACAGCATATCCACTCAAGAGTAATAAACCAGGATATTTTTACATGGCTGCTCTATATTTATTTCTCTTTTTCCATATATGTGTGTAATGGGTCAGATATGTTTCTTTTAGGATCCTGAGAGTAAAAAAATGTATATTTATGACCAGGTCCAGTAATTCATTATTTATCTCTAAACATATTTCCAAGGACATTTATTAACTACTGATTTATTTAACACTGCATATGAAAGTGGGATCTGACAGAAATGTGACTAAACGGGCATATAATAGGGTATGAAGTAAATACATTTCAACTTGCAGGTAAAAAGAAAATATTGGATGAATGATATATAGCATATAAATATACATGGTAATGTCAGGTGCATATGTATACTGTCTACATAACATCCCTTTTAGGCTGAAAGCCAGTGTTGTTTGTCAGCATGTGGTATGCATCCTTTAGACTGAACGGTCATATCCATTAATTTCCCTTTACTGAAAACATAGCTAATCATGAGAATGTCATCATCTTTTTTAATGTTAGTATCATCACAAAGTATTATTTGCTGTGACTCCACACCTCATGACACTGAACCACACATATTAAATAGCTAGCCTTCCTGTTCTCCCATGGAGATTGCTTTCCCACTTATCCTTTGAAGGGAATATATTTACAAAAGAAAGAAAGGAGAACAAAACATTGCCTGGAGATATGAACAGACACATGATTGAAGCTGTTTGTTCAGTTGGCAGTATTATACAGTTACATAAGTATCTCAGGGAATTGGAGCTCATAGTGGGAAACAATAATTTTTCCTTATTTCTTCTTCTTTGTGATGCTAGTGCAGAATGGACATGAAGACAAGTAACACACAACGGTCAGAATTAGGCATCATTTTTCTGAAAAGAGAAAAATATAGCATGACATTTTGAAAATCATATTGTGTTACATAATAAGCAAATTCCTCTGCTTTTATAGCATCTTGAGCATAATATTACAATCACATTCAGATATTTGAGAACTCAGAATTAATAGAAATGCTCCTCTGTGTGTCTAATAAGATGTTGCCAGATAAAAAAATAATAATAATTTGGAGCTAAGCTCTAAATCATAGTGTACTGGCAGTGTGGGCTCTCAGTTCCTAAGTTTGGTGAAGAATTCAGGGCCAAGAATTCTAGTACCCGAGGCGGTTTATTTAGCATGCAAAACAAAAGTACACTTGAAGAGAAGATTCAAGCGGTCTACTCAGAGAGCTGCTTTGGCCTTTTAGAGAGAAAGTCACAGAGGCAGAAGAAGTGAGCCAGCTGGGCTGCTTGGACTCAGGAAATAAGTTACAGAGGCAGAAGAAGGGCCCTTAAGCTTAGGAGAAAAAGAGCACAGATACACACCTGAAGAAGGAAGGCATGTCACAATCTAGAGAGAGCATGCACTGGGTACTTTGTCTTAAGGGTTTTTATCTGTTTTCTAAAGGCAGAAATTTTAGGGGAGTTTTCAGGGGAGGACCTCGGTAGAATATTCATCAGTTTTTTGAGTGTGTCCTTTAATATGCTGATGCATCAAAATGAGCATATAGGCTCAGAGTCATGATCTCTACTGATTGGTCAGTGTTAGGGAAGGAGGTCATTAGTCATTGCATCCCTTCCCGATGCCAGCCATGGTGCAGTTTTGTCTGGTTTTGCTGCTTTTCTGGGCCTGGAGTTGAGGTCTAGGTATTATCTCTAGTTTGACCATAACTCTGTCTCTGGGGTCAACAGACCTGAGGTTTTGTTCCTAAGATTATTTGATGCTGATCAGAACCTCATTGTCCTGAGGGCTTAATGCTTAAGGGAGTGGCCATGCAAGGGAGACGGAGACAGGTGAGTCAATTTGGATGATGCCAATATGAATCAGCTATGTATCTCAGTTTCCCCATTCCACTTGCCTAGGAATTTTCCTAGCTTCTGATGATCTTATCTCAATAGTAAAAAAGAGAGAGAGAAAGAACCAAAGTATTATGAGATTTATAAGTATTTTCTTCATCCATTTATCCAATAGTTATTTATGAAGACCCGCTGTGTACCAAGCCTATTATGAAGACCCTCTGTGTACCAAGCCTGCTGTTTAAGTCTGTATTATACAAAACTGCAGTAATAATTAGAAATCCCCAAAGCAGAATGGCCCAACCATGACAGAATGGCACATCTACTCACATAATGGTCCCAGGAAGGTGCTATTGTTTGTAGGGCAGCACTGTTCCCTTTGGTCAGGCGTGGGCCTGGACTCCCTCCATCTGAGGTCTGCCATCCTCTCGGGCCTTATCCTCTTCGGCATCCAGCCAACAGAAAAGAAAAGGCAGCAAAGAGGACACCCACCAGCTTCTTCAGCAGATTGACCAAGAAAAGGTTCATATTCTTTCTACTCACATTCTAGTAACTAGAATTGTTATTGTGGCCACTTCTAAAACAAAGAAAGCTAGAAAATATGGTCAAGTTAGTTCCCAGGAAGAGGCAAGGAACTGACAGTCTTTGACATGCAGACTACCTGTCAAAAGTACTTCCTCTTAAAGATTTCTTTTGAGCCAGCAAAAATCCTGTGTAGCACACTGGTAAAGGAATCTATTTTTATTGATTTAAACTAAGAAAATGAGAACTTTAATGGCCTGCCCAAACTTATTCATGAAGGTAGCCAAGCTAGGACCAAAAATCTCATTTCCTTCCTTTTAGTTAAATATTCTATTTTTTCTACATTTTGTTCTTTCTGTCAGTAAAGACTTTCATACCACAGAAAACAAAACACAAATTTCATTTGACTTGATACCTATGAGTATTTCAATGTCATTAGGATTTCTTAAAAATTCAATTCCTTTGTTTTCCTATTGAAGTAACTCCATCAACTCTAGTGGAGTAGAACTCCTCATGCTCCCATCCAGTTCTGCTCTCTTTCCTGGAGAGCACACAAGAAGACAAGGCCTGGCATTCTTGCTATTCAACCAGGCCAACTGATTACTTCTAGCCAACAGGCTATCAGCAAATTTACGTCGCCATTGCCAAGCCAGGTCATTTAAGAGCAGGTGTGAGCTTTCCTTTCTCTCTCCTCCTTGCTCAGAGACCCTGGTAGCCATGTTTGAGAGGACATAGCTTCAAGATAGACACAGCCTGGATCACTAAGAAAACTCATGTAGGACAGCTCCCCTGGAGACTTATGATAGAAAAATAAGTTTTCATTTCATAAGACCTCTGAAATGAGAGGTGTTATTTAATACACAGCATAGCATAAACAATTTCAGCTCATGAAATTATATTAGTTAGTTTATTTAAGGGCTTATTCTGTTAGGAGTTTTACGTGTATCACTTCATTTAATCCTTAAGAGAACTCATTGAGGTAAGGATTTTGATTTTCCTGTTGAAGAAAGTGATACTTAGTGAGGCAAAGGA
>VMDR010023666.1:0-15454 GCA_007922815.1 Macrotus californicus | reverse complement strand
TCTTGTGTGTGGTGTAAGAAGGTGATCTAGTTTCATTTTTCTGCATGTATCTGTCCAATTTTCCCAACACCATTTATTGAATAAACTGTCGTTAGCCCATTGTATATGCTTGATTCCTCTGTCAAATATTAATTGACTATAAAGGTGTTGGTTTGATTCTGGGCTTTCTATTCTGTTCCATTGATTTCTGTGTCTGTTTTTAAGCCAGCACCATGCTGTTCAATCTATAGATTGCTTTGGGTAGCATGGACATTTTAACTAGGTTAATTCTTCCTATCCATGAACACAGTATGTGCTTCTACTTATTTGTTATCTTCTTCAATATCTTTCTTCAGTGTCTTCTAATTTTGCGAATACAAGTCTTTTACATCCTTGGTTAGATTTATTTCTGGGTATTCTTGTTAAAGAAATTGTGAATGGGATTGTTTTCTTAATTTTCCTTTCTGATAGTTCATTATTGGCATATAAAATGCAACTGATTTCTGGATATTAATTTTGTATCCTGCTACTTTGCAGAATTCATTTATCAGTTCTAGTAGCTTCTTGGTGGAGTCTTTAGGGTTCTCTATGTACAATATCATGTCATCTGCAAATGTTTTACTTCTCTGTTTAACGAAGTAAAAGAGTGTTTTACTTCTTCGTTTCCAATTTGGATGGCTTTGATTTCTTCTTGTCTGATTGCTATGGCTAGCACTTCCAGTACTATGTTGAATAAGAGAGGTGAAAGTAAACATCCATGTTGTTTTACCAGTCTTAAGGGGAATGCTTGTAGTTTTTGCCTGTTGAGTATGATGCTGACAGTGTGTTTGTCATATATGGCTTTTAATATGTTTAGGTATGTTCCCTCTATTTCCACTTTGCAGAGAATTTTTATCATAAATAGGTGCTGGATTTTATCAAATGGTTTTTCTGCATCCATTGATACAGTCATGTCATTTTTATGTTTCATTTTATTTATGTGATGAATCAAATTTATTGATTTGTGAATGTTGTACCAACTGTCCATTCCCAGGATAAATCTCACTTGATCATGGTGTATGATCTTTTTGATATATGGCTGTATTTAGTTTGTTAATTTTTAAAAATATTTTAATTTATTTTTAGAGAAAGGGTAAAGGAGGGAGAAAGAGAGGGAGAGAAACGTCAATGTGTGGTTGCCTCTCACACGCCCCCTACTGGGGACCTGGCCCTCAACCCAGGCATGTGCCCTGACTGGGAATCCAACCAGGGACCCTTTGGTCTATAGGCTGATGTTCAATCCAGTGAGCCACACCAGTCAGGGCTGGTTTGCTAATATTTTGTTGAGGACTTTAGTATCTATGTTCATCGGGGATACTGGCCTATAATTTTTTTTTTCTTTGTAATGTATTTATCTGGCTTTGGAATTAGGCTAATGCCAGCCTTTGTAAAATGGTCTTGGGAGTCTTCCCTCCTCTCAAATCTCATAAAACAATTTGAGAAGGAGAGGTGTTAGTTCTTGGAATGTTTGGTAAAATTCACCTGTGAAGCCCTGAGTTCCAGGGCTTTTGTTTGTTGAGAGTTTTTTGATGACTGCTTCAATTTGACTCAGTGCAATCTGTCTGTTTAGATTCTCTGGTTCTCCGTGCTGTAACAGGAATTATGAAGTAGTCAGTCAATACTTGCTTACTTGATAGTTACATGATTTTCCTTCTCTGGCTTTCAGAACACAGATTACAGATGAAAAATGCAGAGAAATCTGCCCGCAGTTACAACTCACTAAGGACTACCTGACTCTCTCTCCTGGCTTTGGTCAGAGTGGGCTCAGACTCCCTTTCAACATCACATTCCAGGCAGCAGTTCTGTTCAGTATAAATCCACACACAAATTGAAACCTACTCACCCTTCTCAGACTAAAAGAAGTCCATTGTGGTAGAGAATATTTGATTTTAAACTCTGTGCTTGACAAGGCTCATCACCTCCATGCTTAAAAGGCCATTTATTATTTGATGAGTAAACTATTTCCCATTCTTAAAAATCATTATCAAAGAATAAAATCAACTGGTTTTCCCCATACACATTTGAGATGTGAAAATCACTGGCAGAGGGCATCTAAAAATGGACAGACCAAAAACATGCTCAAAAACAACAGATTTTGTTTTCTTGAGAGAGACAAACTTTCCCCATCAGTATATCTTCCTTGGGAAATGAAGCCTGATTGTGATTGCCTGGAAAATTTCCACTGCTTTTCTTCTAGAAGTGGTCATTGTTATTTTGGGGGAATGGATTAGTGTCACTCTATCTTATTATCTTTCTAAACCCTGAGGTTTAGAATGTAAAGAAAATAAAACAAAGAAAAAGAAAAAGAACCTCTCTAGCAGACTAACTTTATATAACAGGGACAAACAAGGAGACAGTCTTCTAAGATAAAAATATAAGAACTAAAGAACCAAGGGACATGAGGCTACCATGTAGCTACTTAGTATCCACTTTTCCTCCCTTAAAAGGATTAACAGGACTAGATCTTTATTGTGTTAAAAAAAGGGGGTGGGTGAGATATTGCTTTCAAAGTAGGTTCCTAGTTGGAGCAATTTCCAAAATAAAAACCATGATGACATGGCTATAATCTCTTGAAAACTCTCAAGGGAAAAAAAAACACATTTAGGTAAATTACACATGCTACTTAACGTTTTAAAACTGTTAAATGCTTTACATTCTTCAATACTCTTCATTACCTTACTATTTTATTAATCCCTTTACAGAGATTTTTCAAGATGTGATGACGGTTCTTTCCTTGAAAATTATTCCCAAGCACACAATGGACCCACATTTCTATCCTGAGGCCCATCCCAGCCACCCTTGTACATCGGGGTACATACTTGATACAGATGACCAATTTAATTTTTAGAGGCTAAAATTGAATATGGTTAGCGTAAAATAAAGGGAAATAATTGCTGAGTAATGAAATATCCTCCAGATGAAACACACAGGTAGGTCAGGTAGACAAAACAAACAGGAGGGACCAGGGGAGAGAAAGACACAGAGAGAGCAAGAACATGGCTACCCAAGCTTCTCATCTGCTTTCTGTTGCCTTCTTCCATGCCCTGGGAAGACCCTTGGGTTCTGTGACATACAACTTATATCTTCCTAATTCATAATTTTCCTAATAGTGACTTAAATTATTTTCCTTAATTAGAAAAGACACTGAGACACACCTAACTATGCCTTTATTTTTATTGTCAGGAACAACAGAAAAAGGGTTTAAAGGTTGGGGCACTAGGAAACTGAAGGGGACTTTGGTAAGCTGCTTTAGTGATGGTCTGCAAGACAAGGAATCCAGGTGGAAGGGCAGGTGGTTGTAGCCAGAAGGAAAGAAAATGGGCCAAATTCTTGGCACCCATGGGGTATAGAGATGGAAAGTGAATAGAATGTTGGCCAGAAGAGCCAACTGGCCCCGAGGGATTTGACCAGGCTAAAGGACCTCCAATATGGTAGCTTTACAATATGACATTTGAAATGCCTTCCTAAATGGATTGTAGATTATTATACACAGGGGATAAATACCTCCTCTCCACTTGCCCCCTCCAAACAAAGAAAGCAAGAGGGAAGCAACTCAGCAAGAAAAGGAATGATGCTTTCTTTTTTGATGTGCTTACTTCTCATTGCTTTGTTCTTATTGTTACTATTGTACCTCAGAATAGAGAATTCAAATATGAATTTTATGATTAAAATATATGTTTGCCTGTTTGTTCACACCTCAACAAAGGGCCATATTTCTCTACATAGTTGATTGTCGAAAAGCCATGACCTTTAGCAGCCTGATTCTTTTGAATCCTGTATCTTTGCTTATGGAGAGGGATAGTTATACTTACCTGGCTCACAATGCCAGGGCTGGAAGAAATCATAGAGGTTATCAGATCTAATTTCTCATGTATATATGCACACTACCTATGTTGGTATCTGTCTGTTTTTATTTAAACATGCTAATTTTTGTCTTTGAATATTATTTTAAAAGAAAAATAAGACTTTTAACATGAGTTAAAAAGCGGTAGCCTATGTCACAAGTAGAAAGTTTCATTAAAGAAAATGTTCATCTGAATACCCCCTAACTTTGCAGGCATACACATTTTCACTCCCTTGGCTGCCTGATGTCCTTTCCTCTCACCAACAAACAAGGGCATCATAAAAGGCTTTGTGAAATGCCAGTGCTAACAATCAGGTACCTGTCAATCCCCAGACTCTTCCCCCTGAAAAGGAAATCCCGTTAGTCTAATTGGGTTTGTTCTAGTAAACCCACCATGATTCACTATTAGTATTCACAACAAAAAACAGCCCAGAACCAGTAGGATGCTGTTGACACATGTAAGAGGAGTCGTTCTTTGTGGCAGAAATGCTTTGTATAATGAGCTTATTCTCTGCCTTTTAGGACTGTCTGTATGTGTAGACTACTTGCACAAAGGAACATTGAGCCATTCTACATGCACACATTTCTTCCACCTCTTACTGAATGAAACAATTTCACAGTAGGATATGGCGAGGATTTTGTCATGGAAATCTGCATGAGAGCACTGGAATAACATGCTATCATTGCTACAGGGGGAGAATCCTTCACATCCAGGTTATCCTGGGCTCACTCTATTATTATTTGCAGTGCAAGAGGTCACTTAAATTCCTCTCTATCAGTGTAACAAGTTTCATTTAGGTGTGTGTTTTACTTCTGAAATTGCAACGTGGAGAGTGGCTTATATAGGCAATGGCATTGAAAGTTACATGTGAAATGTCTTTAGTAGTAACTCATCTTCATTCATGTCTTAGCTTTGTGCAAGAAACATGATCACAGAAACATAGATTTGGAAGCCACATAATGGATTCATATGAGTAGGTTGCTGGGATTAAGGAAGAAATCTCTTTTATGGCTGTGATAAAGTCAGATGTTTAATTTTCTCAACAACCAGGCATATCCTTTACTGGATAAATTGCTCAGAGAAGTTCTCTATACAAATTGTTATCCATAAACACAGGCACCTTAATCTGTATTTGTCACTGTTATTTTCTTTAATATGTAAGTCAATTACAGAAAGCTTTAAATAGAGCAGCGTAATGAGAAAATCTCATAATTGAAGAGAAAAGAGTATAGGAACTTTCTGTCAACACAAACTGTTAATTTTGTAACACACACTCTCTAGACTTTTTCTAATTTCTATGTTTTATTCAGACTGTAAGTTTTCCCAAAGTAATGTTTTTAATGAAATTTTGTCCATTGAGGGTAATTTTCTTACTTTAAATGATGACTACATTTTGAATGTAAAACGTCTGCAAAATTCTCGTTGGCAAAAGACAAGATTGGAATCACTTCCATTTTCAGGAAATTGTGTGATCAGCATGGCAGACACAGCAAGAGATATCCCCTGTCCCTGCTTTTTTTTAAAACTTAGAGTCAGGAGCTTATTTTTTGAATAGCCATGAAAATTACCATTTCATCTCACATTTCAATATTGTCATCTAATACAGCATTATATTAGACTTCAAAAAGGAAAAGATTGACAAGCAAAAACACATACACATATAACATTTTTCCTATCAGAAATAAAAATTGTATTTTACGTAATGGACTAAAAATACAAAGTGCAACCTTTCTTCTGTGTTACTGCATCTTCATGTAAGATCTGTTCCAGTATCTAAGCATTTCCAAATGCTGATGCACAAAACAGTGCAAGTGAAAAAGTAAACAATAAAATCCAATGGGAACGAGAGTGCATTCATCCTGCTTCCCACCGCAGTAGAGTATATGCAATAGAGTCCATTCTGAATAGCAATAAGCCTAACTTTAAGCTATATTGTCTTACACATTTCAAACCACACTTGGTTTGAAAGCACAGAATGGTTATTTTCAAGATGTCTCACTGAAAACGTATTATAGTCTGAGGAAAATGAGACTTGGTGCCTTAGCAGAATAGCCAAAGGCCTTTTGCTTTTCTGACTGCTACTCAGATCTTACTCAGCGCCCCTGGACAGTCATGCTCCCTGACACCTTCAAGAGGTTTCTGTAAGTGGTGTGGTACGTGTAGTTTTCTTCTTCTTGGGATTCTGCTTCTCTGGCTAATGCAGGCACAAGGGATTTGGAAATATAATGTCTTTACAACTATAAAAGTATTTTTATTTAGCTTTCCAACTACTATGCATGTGATATGGATGAAGCATAGGGGTAGAAAGAAGAGCAGTGGGTGACAGTTTGTTGCAAATTTGACGAGCACCAGAAAACTATTTAATTGATAGATTGTAGTGTCCTCCCTCCAGTGTTGGACTGTGTCAGAGTTTTGGGTGAGGAAACCTGCTTTAAAAAATCTCTTCAAATTATTCTTATATTGGCTTTCCAGTTCCAGTATAAGTACCTTCTCTGAACACACTAGGGTAGGGCATAGAGAGTTAGCAGAAAACCAACAGCGTGTGATTGGAAATGGGAAGAGAGAGAGAGAGAGAGAGAGAGAGAGAGTGTGTGTGTGTAACATATTCTTACTTACATATCCTTACTCAGAAATTTTGTATCTTTTTTACTATTCCAGTTTATGTGCATTTTTTTTTATTTTAAACATCAGTTCAGCAGAAGAAAGGAAATCAGGTGTTTACTGGAGTTGCATATAGAGGGCTACAGATATAATCACAAAAATTTGTTATTGAATGTTTTGTTCTTTTAATGTCCCTAATGATCCCTATAGTCCCTTCTCACTCTACATGCAATCGCAATGATTTCAAGCAGTGCTTCAATGGAAGGAAAGCAATGCCGTACAAGCAACAGAGAATGAGCAGCCATTGTTTCACGGTGTAGGTAGCCACAGTCTCTCAGAAAGCATTTCATTAGGGGCCTTGTAATTATGCCAAGGATAGTTGATTGTTGCCCGTTTTCCTTGAGGACAGAATGGGAGATAATAAGGTGCAACCATACAGGTGACGTTTAGATTACCGGGAAGTAATCTTTTGAAGTACCAAGAACAGTCTAATATCAATTGCTTTTAGATTCCACTATAGAAGAGGGCCTAGAGGAAATTATCACCTTAAGACACCAGGCAGCTTCTCACCTGACTAGTATTATTCATGCATGTCCCCCCTAGCTAGAAGGTAAGAGGGAGAATAAAGAGTCCACTGAGGCTGTTTGCAACCCTGTAAATTTATGGGCAGCGCTTTTAAAACAACTTCTGAAAACATTTCTGTTTTAACCCACAGAAATCTTCGTACTTGTTTTTCTCATTCAGTGTATTCTATTAGAGCAACTCCAAGAGAAAAGCTTTTGTAAGAGAAAAAGCTGAGATAATGAATAATGTGTTCAACAAAAAATATCTAACATTTATTTGAGCTTTATAATTCAGAGCAAATCTAGTATCAGCATATTACCATCATGTCCCTCCAAATTTTGTATCAAGACAAGTGTATATAGAGGTATTGTTTATTTTTAATTTTCTGAAAATTTATTAGATAAGTGCCATTACTTCAAGAATATTGGTGATAATTAAATCAAATGCCTTTGTGTTGTAATTCATTTAATTTTTCTGTGAGGGTATTGGCATTCTCTGGTCTTTCAGAACAGTCATTTATAAATTATCTTTTACTTCAATATCGCATTCCCTTGTAGGAATTCCAATGGGCATGACTTGTTTAGGTAGTAAGAGAGGTTTTGATTCATGGATAATTCTCAAGAGAACTAGCTGTGGCCCCTCCAATTCTGACCATAATTATACATCTAGTGCACTGGACACCGTAGGGGACAATGGCCTTTTACAATGTTATCCAGGGCTAGTCTTTTATTATTACTTTTATATCAAGTTGGCAAAACTCTTGCACCAATCTGGATGCTAACACTGACTTCTTAAGCACTACTTTCTTTTTCATTTACATATATGTTGAATAGTATGGGTAACGTATGAATTACTTAGGTACTCTGTTGACACATTTTTTGATGAGTGCACTGCAGAGTGAAAGCTGAGCCTGTGTGTCCTCTGTGTCAATTTTGAAAAAAGGGAAAGAAAGGTAGTTGAACATTGCCAGAATAAGTTCAGGAGGGGCAAGGAGCTCAGCTGAGGGGCAGAGGTCAGTGAAAAAGCCTGGCAGCTGCGTGGTGGGGAAAGAACTTTGGTGAATAGACATGTCAAGCAGTACTTTTTAGGAGCCGATTTGGAAAATGGGCCTCCTTTCTCGTTCTAAAGAATGATCACTGGTGAATTCTATGGAGTTCACTGTTGCTTTTGTGGAAGTGGATTCTGTTTGGAGGGCTTACAGAGAAAAATGAAAAGGCAGTTAACATCTAGGTTTTCAAAGTACATACTTGGAGCCTAACACCTTTGAACAATGTTACACAGAGACATCAATTTCTTTGGAGAGCAGTTCATCATTTCCCATGAGTACAATTCTTAAAGGTCTAGGCCAAGGTCTATTTTCTCCAGGAAGCTGTTGTGATTACCACTCTCATCCCTGCCCTGCCCGCCACACTATCCCCCCAACCCTGTTAGGTCAGTGATCTTTCTCCCTTTTGCACCTACACAATTCTTACCATCTGTGCTATTTAATTTAGTATATAATACTACTGTCTTATAAAAAAACTTAATATAAATAGGTGGAAATAGACAACAAAATGAAATTCAGACCAAAGCTTAGCAACCATATTATTCATTCCACCCAGCACTGGATGATGAGACCTTAAGCCACCTGCTGTAGCATGATGTAACCTGATGCAAGGATCTTTTTCTGTGATATCTTTATATATGCTTTGGTCTCAGAGACTGACATCTGCATTTTAATGATGGGTAAATGTTTTATTTTCCTAACACCTAAAACTAGCAGGTGGGGAGCTCAGCATGCTTCATTCTCATGGATTTTTTTCAGACTGGATTAAGACAAACTTTGGAGCCAAATGCTCTATTGTTGTGGTTAGATCTCAACAGGCTGGTGGAATTAAGCTCGACATATTCATAAACATGCATTGCCAACAGAGCCACATAAACAAAATTGGTATTTTTTAACACTGTTTCTTGAGAAAATTTCTATGTGGATTTGATGAACAAACACCAATGTAAGAAGCAGCACCATTGTCTCAGTGTTTGGGCGCAATCATTTTTCAAGGGCATCTGTGCCGACTCCTTTTTAAGCTTGGACGGCTGCTATCTGAATCAAACCCAGACTCTTTTGTTGGGGAAAATGTCTGAATTTTGAGATTCCCATTTAAGTTGAGAAACAGCTTTCTCCACTCAAACACAAGATGCAATTTATTTTACAGTGTGAGATTAATAGCAATGATTGGCTTGGAAATAATGAAGACCTGAAGAAAAACATCACATATCAAAAGGCTACATCACCACAAAAAAGTAGTCCTTCCCTAAGGCAATGGAGCCACGTAAGTTTTTGCAAATCATTCTATTGTAGTTTCAGATGTACTACGAAGACTGCTTCAGCTCAAGCGATTTGACATCTGAAAATTTCAAGTTTTTAAATCAGAAATCAAGATGGTTGAAATTAAGCTTGTAAACATGATATTTGCATTAAAGACTTTCAATATAAAATTACACCATATTATTTAGAATTAAACTACCCTGGCAAAGTCTCAAAGAAATAATGATTTATTTGGAGGCCCAAAAAGTGGCTATCAATAGAGACTGAATTTTTCTGAGATGATAATATTGAGTGAAGAACATTCCCTCCTTGATAGGAAGTCCAACTCAGACAGACATAAACCTGATGGATTCATGAACAGTCTTGCCTGTAAATATGATCTCCACTGAGATCTCAATGCAAGTGGCATATTTCTTTCATTATGCTGAGGTCTTCACTATCCATTTTGTCATGAGTATTCCACCTAATGGCCTAAGGACATTTTAAATGTGAAGAGAAGAAAGACTACTTCTTTTTACCTTTAAGACTTCCTTATTTAACACATACAGTTACTGGCTCTGGGTCCAGTGAAGCCCTTGGTCTCTACATCATATATTCATTCCATGTTTTCTAACAACCCAAAAGACCCCTTCAGTCCCCAAACCACCACACCTAGACAGTGCTGGGTTGTAATATACAGAAGCTCAATTTGGCAAGTGAGGAAAGGACAATATTTAAGTGGCAACTGAATGCCCTAGTACATTGCATCATCTTACTCAGTTCAGATCAGAGTTATTTCTAGAGGCAGTGGGTAATTACCATAAGATAGTGTTAGTAACTGGATTGCAAGTGGAAAAAATATATGACAAAAAGCAAGAAACAAAAT
Organism: Macrotus californicus; assembly: GCA_007922815.1. Taxonomy (NCBI): domain Eukaryota; kingdom Metazoa; phylum Chordata; class Mammalia; order Chiroptera; family Phyllostomidae; genus Macrotus; species Macrotus californicus. The sequence goes on along the minus strand of VMDR010023666.1, from coordinate 5,253 downwards.
TATTATTCAGAGAAACTGAAGGGGCTGGTACAAGGAAAAAAAAAAGAAAGTCCTTAAAGTCTTTAGAGGAAAGAGTTTAACATAGAAATATATACAGGTCGGTTATAGGTTTCTTTTCTTTTCTTTTTTTGTAAACAACAGATAAACAAATTGGAATGGTGCTGTGGGGAAGCTGTAAACAAAACGCTTCCAGTAATAACGTGGGGGAGATGAAAATCATAAGGTATGCATGGCTTGCCCTTTCAAGTAGATAACTTGAGCCCCAAGAGAAACTGCTTCAATACGTTTTTTTTTTACATTTGTAATACCTATAATGTAATTTATTTCTAAAAATCTGCTATCTGTTATAAATGCTTATGTTGTATTGGATAAATATCAATTAAAAGTTGGAGCTAAATATTTATGAATAAATATATATCTCATTACAAATTATGGACATTAATCTTTTTGGGGATCCAGTTTAGCATGGGAAATTGTCCTATCCCAGTTTTGTGTGTATGTGTGTGTGTTTGATGAAAAAAGATGTAAGAAGACTTGTGATTATAACTCTCAGTCAGTCAGCAATTACTTAATGATTATCCACAACATGAACAGTGTTGTGTTGGTTGGTTTGATGATAACAAGATCAAAAACACCGTCCCTGATATAAAAGAGATTGCCATAGCAAGAAAAAACAAAACAGAACTGTGAGTTAAGTCACATAGCTTTATGGTTGTCGATTTGCTTGAATTTTCAGAACCCTAAACTATAAGAATTTCAGCCTACCTGATATTTTAATTTTATTTATAAAAATCAAAAGAGTAGGGTTTAGAGAAGGAGAAATCAGAAAGGTATGCTGTGGCTTCTGGTAGGGGTTCTGAAGAGGTTCTTTAATGGTGGGAAGACTTTGGGGAAACAATGAGATATAAAAGGTCATTTCTGACCAAAAAATCATAGCTCATGCAAAAGCTTAAATCTGGAATTTGTGTGGGGCATCTGGGCTCTTGGGGAGAGGCCATGAATCTGCCCAGGTAGAAAGGAATCAGGTGGCAGAGGCAAGGTAGAGTCCGGCTGAGGTAGTCTAGAAACCAGACAGAAGAGTTTAGATTTGATGTATAAATTATTCATTCATTTCTCCTTCATTGACCATTTACTGAGTTTCTTCTCTGTGCCAGACCCTCTACAAGCAGGGGCCTGGAGTGAGATACACAGGCCAGACCCCAGACCACGTGGAGTAGAGTTTAGGAATAAAGGGCCAGACTTGGGATTTTGTCCATCTCAAGTACCTGCAAATTCAATATGAAGAAGAAAGATACAGATAACATTCTTTATCAAGCAGAATCAGATCTTCAGTTTTGCTAAATATTATATGTGGTAAGAGATTTTTATAAAGATTTTTATAGTATCATCCTAACCGGTGTGGCTCAGCTGTTTGGGCATCATGCCACAAAGCAAAAGGTCACCACTTGGATTCTGCATCAGGGTGCATGCCTGGGTGCAGGTTCGGCCTTGAATTGGGGCTCCAGCAAGAGGCAACCAATTAATATTTCTCTCACAGATCAATGTTTCTCTCCCTCTCTTTCTCCCTCCCTTCCTCTCCCTCTAAAAATAAATAAATAAATAAATAAATTTTAAAACAGATTTTTAGAGTATTATTAACAGTATCAGAGTATCAGTAATATTTTTCCTTCGAAGAAAGAACAATGAGCTGACTTTAAGAAGAGTAATATCGTTATTCAGGTAACCCTTCTGAAATGATCAGCACAAAGACCTCTAGTCTTTTTAATAATGACTAAAAAAAATAATTACATTACTGCAGCAATTTCAGGTCTAGGCTGCTTCCTGAATGTAGCCACAGATAAAGGTCTTCAAAGCACTCCCAATCATGTTAATCAGCTGAGTGGGTTTGTGTGCGTTTTAAACTATATTGTGTTTCCGAGCCCAAATGCTTCAGAGTCAGTTGAGGGAACAAAACCACAGCTGACAGAGTTTAGCAGAGTGAAGGACAAGTGCAGTTTGTCCCCTCATACCCTATAGCTTCTCTGGATATCAGTGTGCTGCTCTCTAAAGATTAAGCTCTAAATAGCCTATTAAAACTGTAACACAAAAGCTTTTGACAAAAAATTTCTCTTAAAAATACCTGAAAACAATTTGATGATTTCTTGAAGCTGAGGCATAGAATTACAGCTTCCCTTCACACAGCCCTACCCTCCCTGTCACAGTGGTTTCCCAATGAATGCATAGCTATTGGGTTGATGGTTTATCTGGCTATATCACGCTCTAATTTATTATAGAAACCCTAGTTAGACTTAGAAAAAACAGTAGAATTATGCTCATTTATCAAATCCTTTTAAAATATATTTTATTGTTATTCTATTACAGTTGTCCCAATTTCCCCCCTTTGCCCTCCTGCACCCAGACCACCCCTAACTCCCACAGTCAATACCCACACTATTGTCCACATCCATGCATCATTCAAACATATTCCCTGAATAGTTCCTTCCCCTTCTTTCCACCCTGATCCCCCAACCCCTTCCTCTCTTGTCCTATCAGTCTCTTCTTTGTTTCCATTCCTCTGGTTCTGTTTAGCTCATTAGTTTATTTTGTTCATTAGGTTCCTTTTATAGGTAAGATCATATGGTATTTGTCTTTCACCAACTGGCTGATTTCACTTAGCATAATAATCTCCAGTTCCACCTATGCTGTCTTGAAGGGTGGGAGCTCCTTCTTTCTTTCTGCTGCATAGTATTCCATTGTGTAAATGTACCATAGTTTTCTAATCCAGTCATTTAATGATGGGCACTTAGGCTGTTTCCAGCAGTTGGCTGTTATAAATAGCACTGTCTGGACATAGGGGTACAAGTTCTTTTGAATTGGTGTTTCAGGAATCTTAGGGTATACTCCCAGCAGTGGAATTGCTGTGTCAAAAGGTATTTCCATTTTTAGTTTTTTGAGAAAATTCCATATTGTTTTCCACAGTGGCTGCACAAGTCTGCATTCCTACCAAGAGTGCACGAGGGTTCCATTTCTCCACATCCTCTCCAACACTTGTTGTTTCTTGATTTATTAATAATGGCCACCCTGACCGGTGCAAAGTGGTATCTTATTGTGGTTTTAACTTGTATCTCTCTGATGGCTAGTGATTTTGAGCATCCTTTCATATGTCTCTGGACCCTCTGTATGTCCTCCTTGGAGAAGTGTCTGTCCAGGTCCTTTGCCCACATTTTATTTGCATAGTTTGTCTTCCTGGTATTGAGTCATAGGAGTTCTTTATATATTTTGGACATTAAATCATTGTGAAATATGTTCTCCCATACAGTCAGTTCCCTTTCTTTAGCCATGCAGAAGTTTTTAATTTGATGTAGTTGTGTTTGTTTATTTTTTCCTTTATTTCTCTTGCCCTAGGAGCTATATTGGCAAAAATATTGCCACGTGAGATATCTGAAATTTTACTGCCTAGTTTTCCTCTCTGACTTTTATGGTGCCATGACTTATATCTAAGTCTTTATCCATTTTGAGTTTATTCTGGTGTATGGTATAAGTTGGTGGTCTAGTTTCATTTTTTTTGGGTGTACCAGTCCACATCTCCCAATAACATTTATTGAAGAGTCTATTTTTACTCCATTGTATGCTCCTCCCCCTTTGTCAAACACTACTTGACCATAGACACAGGGGTTTATTTCTGGGTTGTCTATTCTCTTCCATTGATCTATGCATCTTAATTCCAAAACCAGGTAAATACCCAACAAAGAAAAAAAAACTACAAGGCAATATCTCTCATGAACATAGGTGCTACAATTCTCAACAATATATTGGCAATCAGATCCAACAATACATTAAAAAGATCATACACCATGATCAAGTGGGATTCATCCCAAGGATGCAATGACGGTGCAAAATTCACAAATCAATAAATGTAATACATCACACACACAAAATGAAAGACAAAAATCACATGATCATATCAATAGATACTGAAAAAGCATTTGATAAAATCCAGCACCCATTTATGATAAAAACACTCAGCAAAATGGGAATTGCGGGAACATGCCTCAACATAATAAAGGCCATACATGAGAGACCTACAGCCAACATCATACTCAGTGGGCAACAACTAAAAGCTCTCCCCATAAGATCAGGAACAATACAAGTGTGTCTCCTTTCAACACTCTCACGCAACTTAGTACAAGAAGTTCTAGCCACAGCGATCAGACAGAAAAAGAAAAAAAAAACATCCAAATAAGAAAGGAGGAAGTAAAACTGTCATTATCTGCCGATGACATGATAGTGTACATAGAAAACCCTACAGTCTCCACCAAAAAGCTATTTGACCTAGTAAATGAATTTGGCAAAATAGTGGGATACAAAGTTAGTATTCAGAAATCAACAGCATTTTTTGTACACCAACAATGAAATATCAGAAATAAAAACTAGGAAAAAATCCCATTTACTATAGCAACAAGAAAAGTAAAGTACCTAGGAATAAACTTAGCCAAGGAGGTAAAAGACCTGTACTCAGAAAACTACGTAACACTGAAGAAAGAAATTAAGGAAGACACAAATAAATGGAAGCACATACCGTGTTCATGGATTGGAAGAATTAACATCATTAAAATGTCCATACTACCCAAAGCAATCTATAGATTCAATGCAACTGCTATTAAAATACTAATGGCATATGTCAGAGATCTAAAACAAATATTTCAAACATTTATATGGAACCAAAAATGACCCCGAATAAACTCAGCAATTTTGAGAAAGAAGAACAAAGTAGGAAGGATCACAATACCTGATATCAAACTATATCGCAAGTTCACTGTAATCAAAACAGTCTGGTATGGGCTTAACAACAGACACATAGATCAATGGAACAGAATATCAAATCCTTTTGAGACATAGGGTCTATGTGCTGTACAGATCTGCTAGACCATGGTGAGCCTATGAGATAGGATAGTTCTTTCTTTTCAACAGCATTTAAAAATATGGCACCACCTCAGGTTGAAATGACAAGCCTGAGATTGCTGTATGCAGCTGGTAGGCAGAACACCTAATAAGTCTTAATAGTCTACAAACAGAAGCATTAGTGTTTCTGGGTTTCTGCTGTGAAGAAGTATCCAACCTGTCTTACTTAATTTACACATAAATGGCTATTTGTTCTTTTGGGTAAAGAAGGTGAGATAGACAAAGGAACAAAACACCTTTTCTGTCCACGTGTCATGGACATAACCAAGGGGCGGGGGTGGGAGTGGGGGAGGGGGGTGGGATTGGCTGGGG
>VMDR010023665.1:0-15453 GCA_007922815.1 Macrotus californicus | reverse complement strand
CACTGATGCATTTATTTTTTTTCTTACAGAGTTTTCAATTAAGTTGCAGGGGTGATTAAGCAAAATAAATTACTGGCACTGAAAGTCAATTTAAGAGGTGTTTTTATTTCATTTTCTAGTAAACAATTAACTAGATATTTGAAATAGAGACAGAAGATTAAACCAAATCCACACTTATGTAAGATTGTCAAAAATAAACTATAACTCAGAAAATAATTGCTTGCCAAAGTAGATGCTCTCGACAATCAAAAACCTGTCTGAAAGAAGGATCGGCCTTTCGATTTTAAATGAATTATTTTCAACAATTATTACTGTGATTTAATTGACTTGCCTTCTAATACAGAAACTGGACAAACAAATACTAGGCTGTGTGTGTGTTTAAATTGTGTCTGGACTTCACAGGATTTCTTGGATTTATGGTTTGTTGTTTTTTGAAATTTTTGGAAAAATCTCAGACTTTCTCTCTTGAAATACTGTTTCTACAGCATTCTTTCCCTCCTTATACTGCGAGGCGACATGCGCTTTGAGTGGCTACACTGTACACGGGTGACTTTGGCTCTTCTAAAGACAGGTCCCCTCCTCTCCTCTCCCTTCCCTGCCCTTCCCTACCCCTCCCTCCCGCCCTCCCCCCTTTCTTGCCCTCCTGGAATCTTTCCATAAATGTGTTTATTTTAGGACAAGTCACCCTCACAGATTCAAAGGAACCGTGACTTTCTGAGACTTGAAATGGCCCTGACGTCACCAGGTAACCTCCAAGCTAAAGTAAGCTCAGAAAGTTGCTCAGCGGCTTAAGGAGGCACATTTCCTGGTGTCCAGTGAAGTGTGCGGCAGATGTGGGCATGAAAAAGATGGCCCACGCAGACAGTGGACTGCGCCATGCTCCATTTCTCAAGGCGCAAAACTAGAGACAAGACGTATTCTCTGTCCTTGGGGGGGCATGCGCCCCCTCCGTGTCTCTGCAGTGTGATCCTACCGTCATGCTTCTCTTTCCCGTCTCCCTCCTTCCCTTTAGACGGAGGTTTCTGTCCTCAAGATAGTGTTTCTATTTCCTATAATTGCACAGAAGCCAATGACATGGGTCTCGAAGCTATGACTGTAAGGGACGTTTGCTTCTCTTCTGCTGTACAGCCACGAGGGTCTTTTCAATGCGAATAGAAAATGACCTGAAGGGTCTTTGGTGAATTGAAAGGGTCAGTGGTCCCGATTAAGGCTTCATACAAACATGTCATTTCTCTTTATTCTAGGAACGAGGTGGGATTGTCCTCCTCGACTCCCCAGATGTCAAGTCTGGCTAAGCGATTTCCTTTTCCAGGGAAATGCAGCGGGAAGCCTGCTGGTCACTTCTGGAAGGATTTTCTAGACTCAGGGCTGGGTTGGTCATATTCCCACTTAAAATTTAAACTTAAAATTTTTCCAAATTGGTGGCATGAATTGTGATGTGACTCATTTTAATAGAGCTTGTTTTTTTTTAATCAATGCAGGATTATGGCACTTCCCCTCAATCTCATTATTTTACTAACTCATCTGGGCTCTCACACACTGTTTTTCCTAAAATGAAAATGTCAGCCATTGATTCCATTTTCATAATGAACTACAATTATCCTACATTAAGAAAAGATTTTTACTTTCTGATGTCAGATTATTTTTTTAAATGATTTCCCACTGAACACAAGGGTATAATTTAATTTCTGCTGACATGATAAACTATATGAGTTCAGAATAAGTAGTTTATGAATGACAGCCGAACAATTAAGTTAAATTATATCCTAAAGATTTATTCCAATAGAATAAATGCTTTTTTAAAAAAAAAACACTGTTGAAATTCAAATAATGCGTTTTCTTTGTAAAGGCCAATGAGGCAGATTATCTTCCCTACAGAGTCACAACTGCATAAAATTTAGAAAGTGTAAAAGGTATTTATGTTATGAGGGGAAGAATTAATTTTCACATAACTAATATATGTGTATGGTCACGGGTTCTGTTTTAAGGATTTTCCATGTATTGCCCTTTTCTTAATTTTTCTTTACACTTCAAAAGTCTTTGTAAAAATCACAAAATATATTATATAATATTGTTTTCATGTCCTTAATTAAAAAATCAAAAGAATCACAACACATACTGAGAAACCCTAACGTTCACTACATTACGATGGCTTGTGAGTAGATCATGTAACATCAGGCAAGAAGTCAAACCACATCATCATTTTCTAATGAGGAAGGTACCTCAACTTCTGTAAAGATTATGTTAAATCAATCCTTTTGCAATGAGCAAGGAGCCTTTTCGGTAGGGTTACCTGACATTACACAGTACACTGACAGCACTACTCTCTTTGGGTGTATCCATCTCGCCGTCACAGTGCATCCGAACCCTTCCTGTGGTCTTTCCTCTTTCTGCAGATCTTTTCATTGGACACCCTCCTTTCCACGCCATTTCTAGTCCTTCAATCTACAATAACTTTCTTTCTTGTCTAATCTTAGGTCTTTTCCCTTCATTGTTGCCATTGTCTTCCTAATAGACCCGTGAGGTCTATTTAAAGCTCATCAGTGGGTCTTCATCTCTCATGTACAAATCCCAAACTTGCAGTAAGATGCACAATATTATTCAAGATATGTCTGTAACTCCTTCCACATCTGGTCCCGCTTTACTCCATGAAGTGGGAAAAAATGCAAGCTAACCGCAAGATTGTACGTGCACGTGAATGAACCCGTTGATGGACATGTAGGTTAGTTCTATGTCTAGGCTGCTGTGAATAATCCTGCAATGAACTTGGGAGCACAAACACCACTTCGAAGTCCTGATTTCATTTCCTTTGGGTACACACTCAGAAGAGGGATTGCTGGGTCATATGGTAGTCCGACTTTTAGTTTTTTGAGGAACCTCTATACTGTTTTCCACAGTGGCTGGATCAATTTGCATTTCCACCAAAAAAAAAACGCACAAAGTTTCTCTTTTCTCCACCTCTTTGCCAACACTTGTTATCTCTTGTCTTTTCCAAAATGGAGTTGAAAATTAGAAGTGAACCTTTCAATTTAAAATCTCAATCTGCCAGCCAGCCATAACATATGGTAGGAATAAAAGTGTAGGGTATACAAGATATGGATAGCATTTGTTTTTTTGCCAGCAAGACCAACTTGACTGTTATATTATTTACTTATTTACTGTATATGAGGCCCTGTTGCAAAAAGTATATAAAAACCCCTCTGAGGAGTCTTTGTTGCCTGATGTTTCTTTTGTGAACTACTTGAGTTTTCACTTTCATGGTGTGTATTATTCTCTAACTTGCTTACTTCCAAAGAATTTTAAATTATACAGAGTTTCAGTAAGAACTCAGTGACAGCTAGGACCCACACAGACGGGTCACTCAAAAATTGGAAGTTCATAAGTTGTGGACCACTCGTGCTGAGCCACGAACAGCTTATGTAAGGAGAGCTGCATACGGCAAATGTATGTTGAGCAGGAGGAAATTTTAAAATTTGATCTCTTTAGTCTGAGACCAAACTAATATAGAGAAGCCTGAGTGGGGAATGGAAACAAACCTTTAAAATATAAAACCAATAAATTTTTATATTCATGGAATGATAAAAGCGAAAGTAGAATTTATTGCATAAACAATGTGCACTTCATAAATTTGCTAACCTGGGCTGATGTTATTTCATATCCCGGCCCAGTTTGCTGTGGTCGGATGGGTCAGGTGGGGGTTAAATATCTGTTGACATTTTAAGAAAATATTCCCTTATCGTATTCATTTTCAGGAGGCAGAATTCAGCCCCCGAACACTTTCACTTTTATCTACAAACACTTCGTGAGTTCCAATATAACACTGTAGGAGCAGGGGAAAGATACACCTTTGCAAAAGCTGGAAACCCATGTGTGAACGGAATCCGTTATCTCTGCTTCCTCCACAGGGAAGTGTTACAATGATGAATGACTTTCATTTCCCTACTTCCCTCTCCTTAGCATTACAAATTCTCACGCAGGAACTCAGCCTTCCTGTCTGACACACCGTACTTCTCAGACTGAAAAGTCCCATTGTGGGAGGGTTTGAGACTTCCCATCAGTAGTAAATCAGAGCAAGTTTGGTCGGTTATAATTTCTGTCATTTTCCAGCTTTTACAGCACATTATTTAACTAATAATTCTGACTTAAATAAGTATCTTCATCATTGAAAAGTTGCTTCACATTAAATGACAAATCTCTCATTATAAAACAGAAAGTTCTCTTTCTGAAGCTATGAGCCCTGAAGGGGTTAGGATCTAAGAATCTAAAATCCTGGATTTTACTCCCTGAGCTTTAATTCAAATTTGGAGTGGCCACGTTTTAGCTAATGGCGTAACAAATCGCAGACAGAGCCGGTTTATCCTGCCAAGCCAAAACGTAGAAGTAACAAATTTTGTCTCCTGCCTTCAGTTTTATATAAAAAATCACTTTAAATAAAACAAACAAAAAAACTGAAGATAGTGATTTAAAAGAGACATAGATGAACAGGTATCATGCTAGAAATATAAAAATGTGTACTTTTATGTATCGGTTTTCATAGTTTTCAGCCTCTTCCTCCAAAATGATTGGAGCGTGTTTGTTGAGTCACTGAGGAGCCTGGAAATGAAGGCTTCCGCTCGGGGTACTGGAGACAGAATGCCCTGTCAGGCAGCAGTCCTCTGCATCCCCCTTGCGTAAGGGGACATAGCTTGCACAGAAATGAGAATAGCAACCCAGAAGTGCACAGTTTCTGCCCAGCCTGAGAAACAGGGTTACACTCTCCCACTTGACACCTGAACTCGGAGAGAAGGAAAGGAACCGAGAACAGCTCAAGTGATGCGCTGGGATCTCCAGCAGGAAGAGGGCAGTGAGAGGTCCTGGTAGGGTCAGCTCAGAGCAGACACGGAGCACTGAGAGAACACGCGTGCATGTGCTGGTGACAAACTGCCTCACGTGTCAGCATCAGTATGGGGGGAACCCTGTTTCTGCCATTTCTGGAGGGTCACCTCCGTGGGTTTCACCTGGTCTGAGCAGAATTTCCGTCATCCCATCCCCTCTCTCCTCACCAATGTACAGTTGAACTAATTTAAAAGCAACAGCCTGTAAGTGTTCAGGAAGAAAACAGGACATTTTGGTGGGGGGACCTTGGGAAGTCAGCTAGCTGCACAAACAAAGGCAGGCAGGGGAGAACTGGAAGGACTGTGGTTGGGAGACAAGGCTTCCTGTACTTCTATGTGGACCTGAGGGACAAAAATCGGAGTGAGAAGGCATGTAGTAACTGTGGTGCTAAAAAATGCAGTTGTGTTTGGGGTGCTGCAGTGGCTGTGCACCTGGGTCCCAGACACCACGGTCCCCGGCACTGCCCAATGCCCAGCTCAGCGGCACCCTAGACTCCAACCTGGCCCCTTGTCTTGGTCTTTGTGACAACAGCACAGGCAGGGCTGACCTGTGTCCGCAGGTGGCGGTGGCCTCCGGATAGGACTTATCAGGCCGCGCCCTGGATGGACTCTGTGCGGCCTGATTAATGTGGTGGCAGCCCGGCCTGCCCCGCGGTGTCAGGCCTGTGTCCATTGTTCGCATTCCAGCACAGGAAAATGGATTTTTAAAAACTGACTTCAATTGCTTGGAAATGGACATTTTATACATAAGGAAGTTTCCGTTTGTCATGGAAGGGCTTGTGATGGGTAATCATGTTTCAGAGGCATGTATAATTAAATAACTACTACTAATAAAAAGATGAGTTTTAAAACTGAATAATAAAAATATTTACATTGTAACCTTATATGATGAGTTTTCTCCTTTCCCTAGAGAAGTCTTTGTTTGTTATGACACACATACAGATCGAACAAGTGTTATACAGCTCAGGTTCTGATCTAGGTTCAAATCCCGGCCTCTCCATTAACCCTGGGAAATTCCTTGCTTTCTATATTCTCTTAGTTTGTCATCTGTAAGTACAGATCATACTAGTTCCTCAATTATGGGTATGTTGGGAGGTTTAAATGTGTTCATGCACATTAGCTCTTCAATAAATGTAAGAAATTATTATAATTAACACTGCTATCCCTCATAGTTTTTGATAAAAATTATAATGTTTTCGAAATGCTCAACACAGAACATTATGTAAGTATAAACAAAACAAAAGGGCAGTTGCCTATATGGGCACCCATAATATTGTTTTAATTACTTCAAATATGCAAATGTGTAAAATATCATCAATTGAAATATTAGCACATTAACAATAGTTGTTTCGGCACTAATTCAATTCTGCACCGATGTGACTGGAGTTCAAGGCAAGAGAGAGATGCACAGTCGAGGAGAAACCTGCGCAGAGCCCTATGAGCCATGCTGAGGGGTTTGTGGCCGTACTAAAATCCATGCGGTCGATTCAATGGTGTTCATCCTGGAAATGAGGGTGTGTTAGAACGGCCTTCTGGGGACACACTCAGAGACAGAGGGTTGTGAGCAGTGAGTTCCCTGGGCTGCATGCTCTCTCCAGTGAAGCGCTATATGAGGAAAGGGCAGGGTTGGGCAGAGGGAGAGAAGCTGACCTACCAGGCTCAAAAGCCCCCAAACAAAGCAAAGAAAAACAAAACAAAAGCAACCCTCACAGCTTTTTCAGGAGTTTGGTTTTGACGGCAAGGGAAGAACGCGGCATGTATCCTAAAGAATACGGACCAAAACAATTTCATAAACAGGTCTGGTCACCCTACAACATACCCAAACCCCTTCCAGGCTCCATCCCTTACTGAGGGCCAGGGTCCCCATCTCTAAAGCAGGGGCAGATTTGACCGTCTATTTGTTTTGTCAGTTGTTGAGTGTGACAAAATGACATCGTGTTATTTTACTTCCTGGAGCAACACCTAATAATAGGGTTATTGACCGTATGGGTATTGCTATGTTGTGAAGTTTCCTTTTTTCCAAGTATTTTGTCCATTTTTCTAAAGAGCTTTCTGCCTTTTTCTTAGCTATTTATAGCAATTCACTATATTTTGAAGGCTAAAAGTACCTTGTTGAATAAATATGCTAGGATTTTCTTGGAAAATCTAAGATTCTTCATTTTAATGTCATTTAATTTGTCATATTTTTATCCTGTTAGCACTTTTGTGCCCGTTCAACGCTGCATATGCCACAGTCAGAAGATGCTTTCCTAGGCACGGTGCTCAAAGATAATGCCCTTCCCTCTCCTTTGGGAGTCAGCGGTCCCCCCGACACCGTGTGAGCTAGGGGCAAGAGATATTTTTTCAGGTTCATCCAACTGACTCAGCACCAGGCACTGGAAATGACACTGTTCCCCACGTGCACGCCCAGTCCCCTACTCCCCCCCTGCGCCACTTCCGTTTGTCACTCATTAGGTGGCACACAGGTGTCACTCAGCTTTCACACTCTGTTCCCCAGGTCAGGTGGTCACCTTTGTGCCGGTCGTTACTGCTACTTCACAGCACTGCAGTTTTACAGCTGTCCTTTCTCTGTCTTCTCCATTTTCTCGAGGATTGCCTTTTTTATTTCAGCTCTTTTAAATCTCTTATAAACTTTAGATTTAGCTTTTCATTTTTGCTAAAAAAAAAAGTCCAACTTAGGTTTGAATTTGGATTGTAGTGAATCTATAGCTGACTTGGGAGAAAATTAAACTTAAATTTTTTCTGCCGTAAACCTGATCTATATATATAAGCCCACTTCATGTTTCAATGTAGAGATCTTATATATTATTTATTAATATGATTTCTAGACTTTGGTTTTTTTATTTTATTGTAAGTGGTAAGATATTATGTTTGTTTATTGATAGTATTTATAAATATGCTTATTTTTTCTATTGGCTTTATGTCCAATGACTTTGCTAAGACACATATTTATTCTAAGTTTCCTGTTTTTATTATTTTTAGGTATCTAATTAGATAGTCTGAGAATATGTCTTTTTTTCCAACTTTTAGGACCTTTATTTCTTCTCTTGGCCTGTTATTCTTGCTAGACCCTCCTTACAATGCTAAATAAGAAGGTGTGATCATGGGCATCCTCACTTCATTCTCTACTTCTGGTGAACATGTTTAATAATTTAGTATTTCACAGTGAGCAAAGGAATTGCAGTAGGCTTTTACACATAGTCTAATTAGATGAGAAAAACTCCTTTCTATTTCTAGTGTGGTTAGAAGTTATTTTTAAAATCATGATTTGCATATTGTATTTAGTCAAATATATTTTCTGCATATGTTAAATTAATTGTTTTTCCTTTATTTTTTCCTACTAATGTGAAGAATTTCACTGAGTAATTTTCCAGTGTGAAACCAACAATAATATGTAACAAGAATTCATGCCTCCGATTGTGGCACACATGAAATATTTGAGGACATTTCTTGAAGTTCTCCCATCTGTGTTTGTAAGACAGATTTTCATTCAAAGTTCATTTCTAGCTGACACAGTAGGCCCCTCCCCAGGATTACATCACCACCTCAACACCTGGCTTCCAGTGTGGCAGGGGGAGAGGTGGCACATGGCTCCCAATACGTGACACCAAAAGGGACATATCTCAGAAAGAGCAGAGTCTGTTCGCCAAAACTGTTGGCCAAGCCCAGTTCCAGTACCCGACTCCCCTTGCAAAGAGACACACCTGGTGCTTAGTGAGCATTGTCTGTCTCAGCCCATCCTCTCCCTCCTTCCAGTTGCCCCAACCTCTGCTCAAACGTCCCATTTAACATGTTTTGTCAGTGTTACCGGGTCTGTTCAACATTACATTTAAATTTTTGGAATATTGGGATGTCACTTACTCCAGGTAGCATACTTGAACTTTCTCTGTGTGGCTAGATGTTTTCTTAACACCCCTACAGTGACTTTCAATCCATATTTAATTTTTGACTTAGAGCACTGGATAAATCTTGAGTTTAAATTCCTGATATAACATGTATCCTCTATACTATATGGGTTAAAGTCATTTTCCTTGGATATATTAAAAATACAAAATAAGTCCCTTTTGTTTTTAAGAGTACTTTTGTAAACTTAAAAATATTAAAATATAAGAGAAATATTATCCCAGTGAATGTAGTGTGTTGCATTGATTTCAAGAAAATCGTATTATCAAGAGACTATTAGGGCAATGGACTGCTGCTATTCTCTGCTTTCAATCCTGAGCATTATGATTTTTGCCTCTTTGGACTTATATTTAGAGGTTTAAGCCTCTTTCTGTTAATCCTACTTCGTAATATACTGGCTTCTTTAAAAGGAGTCTGAGCCATTAAAATAATACGTTAACTTTAATGAGCCTGTGGAGTTAAATTTTTCAATGCTTTGTAAGCCAACATTTCATGAGGAAAATATTCCTTTTGTATTTATAAAACTATTAACATATGACTTGATTTAATTTACAGTATTCCCTGGTGGGAAAGTAGCAACTAAACCAACCACAAACAGGAATTATATTCTTTTTAAAAAGTAATTTGAGAAATAAGCTTTGAAGGGCTAGACATCGTGCTCCCCCTCCCCCACTTTTCTTGTCTCACTCACTAAAGACCATGTTTGAACATCCATTAACTGCCAGGTACTCTGCTGGGCCCACGCGTACACACGATATAATCTCAGCCCTCAGGCAGATAATAGTCTAGGAGGAAAAATTAGCTCTGGTCTCTGAGACACTAACTCAAAGCCGTTATCAGTTCTGCACCCGAGATAGAGAGGGCCCATTAGTGGATGAGCTTACGGGACCCAGAAGGATAAATGAAGAAACTTAGGACTCGGTCACATTTTAAAGTTGCATTTTTACTTTTCTGCATTTGGTGTCTTTATGGACTCTTCCATCACCTCGAAGAACTTGAGGTTTCAGGGCACTTGTGAGCCAAGTGGAAATTCCCCCCGTGCGCTCTGCCTTCACCGCTAGCCTCAGCCCATTAAGCATAGTTCCCACGGCCAGACTTGTCGTGCATGAACAACAAAGGAGTTCCAGGAATATCGTTGTTGAAAATTTTCAGCAGTTTCTTTTTATCAGTTAAAACCCATATTTTACATGTCATGCCAATTACCTACCTTAAGTTACTACATATAGTATGTACAACGTACACTATAAATGTTAAAATATAGTACCTAATTCTCAGAACAAATCCCATACCTTGTCACCGATTTATACTGGGATCAATTATTTCCCTGTGTATTCAGATTTCTCTTTCTCTAGTCTTCAGGCTTCCCCCAAACATCTTTTGTTCTTTATTGTATTTCTGACATTTAAGTGGCCAGTTCATCATTCAACATTCATTCATTAAGCAATTTTAAAGTAATGTACCAAGTATGGGACTTCGTATGTCCTTTCTGTTTGAAGCTCTTTATTATTTGCTATCTATATTCTTTCAGGAAATATTATCTTGGTACTGATTAAATTGTTGGACTTATTTATTCTGAGCTGCCTGGTTAAGGATAAATAATTCAAGTTGGTTTGTGACCTATCACCTCTTCAATCCCTAACCAATACTATTTCCTTAACTCTTTTGCAATGGGTTAAACCAATAAGCTTCAGGCTTTGCTATGTGTTAAAATTATCTGGGATATTTGTTAAATCACTCATTAAAAGCTGAGTGTGGACCCAGGTGCATCATACAAGTGATTTGGAAGCAGACAATTCTTAAAGATAAGCTAAGAATAGTTATGTGTGACTTTATCATTAATTAGGCAAATCATTTTAATATCATGACTATAAAATTCACCTTAAGTTCAAATACTATGGTAGGCAGGATTCTCAAAGGACTTCTCAAAGATGGCCACATCCTAATCCTGTGAATATATAGAAAGGGGAAATGAAGGCTGCTAAGCAACTGACTTTAACAAAAGAAGATTATCCTGGGTTATCCAAGTACATCCATTATATCACAAGAGTCCTTACAAGGGGAAGAGGGAGGCTGAATGGGAGAGTCAGAGGGAATTGCAACTAAGGAAGAAAGTTGGAGAGATGCAGCGTTGTTGGCAGTACAGATGAAGGAAGGGGCCAGGAGCCAAGTTTGCGGGAAGATGCTAGAAGCTGGAAGGGGCAAGGACTCTGATGCTCCAGGGAGTGTCAGAAGGAATGCACCCCTGTCCACATGGCCTTACTCCAGAGAGACATGTTGGCCTTCTAACGGACAGAAGTATGAGAATATGTTCATATTGTTTTAAGGCCCAACATTTGTCATAATTTGTTACAGTTGCAATAGAAATCTAATGCAAATACATGGGAGATTTTTTCTAATTATAAGAAGACATGAAAAGCAACAACTTCCCTCCCAAAGTCTTCCTTACTCCCTGTGATGCTTCTAGAGGTGACTCCTTCTAATCTATTTTCTTTTTAGGTTCACTAGTGTTACTTTTCAAAGGTTTAAATATAATTTCTATGCTTTTATTTTGTTTTCCTAATTTAGGCAGTATCAATCACTCACTAAAAATGATAAAAATAAAAAAAAAAATATATATATATGTATGTACTTGTCTCCAGTTCCCATTTCTCTTCTCTTCTGAGAAAGCAAGAGCTTTATAGTTCTTCTCTTGTTTGGATTTATGTGTCTTATCAGACTTCGTTCAACAAATACCACTAATCACTTCCATTTGAGAGAAATGTGTGAACGTCCTAATTAAACACTTAACATTTTTTCACCCTTCCCACAGCAACCTTCTGTCAGATTTAAGACTATATGTACGATATCTAAGTGATTAACATTTTAATTGTTTTATAGAACTCTAATAATTTTATGCTCCATCAAGGGATAAATTATAAACGTTAACCACAAATGATCAGAATTTACATTGTCGAGAGCATCTAAACATTGTTCCTTATGGATCAATTCATTCCTCTATTTTCTAATTTGTGTTTTCCCCTAATTACTTATTAATTTCAAATCATCATTGTATGCTCTGAAAAACTTAGTGTTTGTAATAAATGCTATGGTAATATATATAATCTTCTATAGATAGAGGTATATAGGATGCATACAACAAAAATAGCACCGAGTCAGAGGGTAAATGGAAAAGCACTTTATAAAGGTATATAGTTCAAATCATGGAGATATAATGAACTCTAAGTAGACCAGAATGAATTAGGAATACATACCCTAACACCTAGTAGGGGAAAATGAAAACTAGCCAGTAGAGGAAATCGAATACTAAAGAATATTCATTTAAAATAATGAAGGCAGGAAAGGAGATGTTGGAAAAAAAACTGGAGAAGTAGAAATAAAATAGCCAAATGTTCAACTGAACTCCAAACCTATCAATAATTACGTTCCATACGATCAGTTTACTACGGTTTTCAGATATTCTAAATGTAGACATATTTCGCTATACAATATTAATAACACCACTGATCTCTTCTGGAAGCCTTTAAGCTTCGGAAATCTGTGTAAATCACAGTGGTGGATACAAGTTGCTAACGACTTTAATTCCATCTTTAAAGCGTAAACGTTTTCATGGGAACACATGCCACTGATTTCCTTGAAGTGACAGGTTCAATTCTTTCCTTTTTAAGAAATTGTCTACTTAATACCCCAGCCAGGTCCTCACAGGCTGGCTCTGATGAACTCTTCCAAGCCAAAGTGGTATTCTGTAAATCACAAGTTGGCGGCAGGGTGGGTAGAATGGCACACAGTGCCAGACGGCGTCAGTGCTCAGAGGCTGGTATTGGGCAATGTCACCGAAGTCGTAGAAACAAAGCGTTCTGTGTTGAGACAGCTCCCTCCCTGTTGTGGAGCTATATTCCGTGAGATTGTCAGAATGCAGCCTAACAACCCTACTTTCATACTGGTAGAAGCTTGGTTTCTGTTGGAGGCGGAAATTGAACAGGAAACCCCGTATGCCTTCTTTCTAATAGACCCCGTTATAGACTGAGGAACAGTCTGCAATTCTCACCGCACAGCAGTCTCCAGCCCCGTCGAATACTGGCTTCTATTTATTTAGCCACACAGATGCTCGGGGGGAAGTTATGCCTTTCCCTCCTGCACAGCCCCTTGTACGATGATGTTCCCGAGAGTGTTTTGTTTGCTCTCATAAATAACAGTGCGACGTGTATTCTTACAACATGGGTTTTAAAAGTTCTCACTGCATTTTTATTTGATTCAATCTCTCATTTGACGATGAAGCATTTGCATTGCCAATGACTTTGCGTCATAGTGTATTAATGACAAGCAAGAAAAAATCCCACAGACTTCTCTGAAACAGTCAGATGCGTTATATTTTGATTCACAAGTGTTGGCGTGTGTTCATCACCTCACCATTCTAATAGCTTGTGAACATTCTGCATACTTCAGAAAAATTGTTTTTTTTCATATAGATACATTTATTTTTATGCCAAAAATTGGGATCATTTTTGCATGGGAAAATAGGAAAAATTATATTTGAAGGTGGTGTTGACGGTGTCACGTCATGGCAGTGTATAATTCTGTTGGTTAGTTCTGAGCCCATGAGGACAGAGAGAGTACTGGCGAGCCCTGGGGTGCGGCCAGCTCCCTGGGAGAGCAGCAGCGACCGAGGCAGGGTCTCCCTTTGCTGGCTCCCGTCACTTCCCATTGCTGGAGAAAGCAGGCCTATATATACTGTCCAATAAATGGCATTCGAAGTAAGCTGTGTTCCCTTCTGATTATTAGTAGATATGCGCGTGTAGACATACATATACATTTATAATGTTCTAATCGGTTTTATCTATTTATACATTATATCGGAGGTTTTCAAGAATGATAGAGTGACATGTGTGTATTTGACAGTCGTAAATTACTGATTGTTACTTAGTGAAATTATGGTTTCCAGTTGCTCTAGTATTAACCTAATTTTTTAATTTAGTCAAATAATTGGAGAACTTAGTAAAGTAATTTGACTCACTTGGGAAGACACATTATTTTATCCTAAGCCTGAAAAGTACTAGATTTATTTATTTTATTAAATATAGAAACTATTTTTTCAGCTGGGATTGATAGCAATCACCATGGTATTCTTTTAATATAGAATATCTAACAAAAGGAAGTGTGAGTAAAATTAAGAATTTTCAAAAACGATGCCTGAAATTCAGTTATGAAAATTATAAAATTATAGCTTAATTATGAATTTACTAGTAATATAGGAAAGGATAAGGCAATAAGAATATTTTTAAATAATTCAAAGGGTTAATGAAGAAGGAAAGAGGAATGAGAAACAAAATTTAGAAGTTAAAACAGAAAACATTAGCCCTGGCTGGTGTGGCTCAGTGGATTGAGTACCCCTCTGCAAACCAAAGGGTCACTGGTTCGACTCCCAGTCAGGGCACATGCCTGGGTTGCGGGCTAGGTCCCCAGTGGGGGCATGAAAGAGGCAGCCACACACTGATGTTTCTCTCCCTCTCTTTCTCCCTCCCTTTCCCTCTCTAAAAATAAATAAATAAAATCTTTTTTAAAAAAAGAAAACACTAGTTCCCAACGAGAAGGACCTTTCTCTACTCAGATAGAAACTCTTCTGTAAAATGACACGGTTGCATCACCAACGGAGGGAAATATTTTGCAAAACTAATTTCGGGTAAATATTTATGGTTCCATTTAGAGAAAGGATTTTTATTATTATAAATCTTTCATACGCGTCTTCTCTTTTCCACACTTTACTATTCCAACAGTTTTTTAAACGGATTTTGATACACGCACAACACAAATGCACGTTTATACTGATGTGACACCTAGTCATCTATGTGAGAATGTCCTTAGGCTCTGAGTCTCAAAGTTAACTTACCAGTAAAGTCACCTCTAACTTGTTGACATGTGGGGTCTATCCCAGAAAAAAATGAAATCAGAACATGTAGATGTATTTTTGAAAAGCTTCCCGTGTGATGATCGTGCGCAGCCAGGGCTAGAAACGTGGTTATAACGACCGCAGATCCAACCCGCCGACTACGTATGTGTCCTTCCAGCCCCACCCTGTCCTGTCCCAGAAGCCCCTCCAGTGGCCGGGCCACCCCCTCTCTCACCCAGCTGGGAGCTCTCAGGGGCAGCAGGTGCCGTGCTCCACCCTCTTTGCCTCCTGTACTGGATACAGCACCGAATCGATTTTACCTCCTAAATATTTTGGGATCTGGCATTTATTTGTTTTTCTACCGCGCACCCATCTACCTTGCCGCTGGCCTCCAAAGAGATTCCCTTCCTCTGCCCACTGTTCAACCCGTTCCCCACAAACAACTCTCCACACTCCAGCCCAGGTTGTTCTTTTGAACAAAAATACAGCATCTCATCATGTAGCTCTCTTCCATGAAAGTGGCTGTAAAATAAATTTCCAATGCATTGGTACCCACAGAACGTATTAGTATAATGAAGTCATATAACTTTCATATTGTGAAGCAGAATATTGGTTCCTTTTCTGGGAAAATAGTAATGTCTGCTGTACAATTATATGAACAGTTTTGTGTATTAAACATTCTCCTTAATGGAGAACTGTGGTGGGCCACTAAATTATTCCCTATTAACTAAAAATTAATGTCAAAATAACCTGTTGCATACAAACAGACATACACTGCATGTCTTATGATTT
>VMDR010023664.1:0-15455 GCA_007922815.1 Macrotus californicus | reverse complement strand
CAAACTCACAGCTATTAACAACTGAAGCTAAAACAGAAACAAAAACAAACTAAGCAAACAACTAGAACAGGAACAGAATCACAGAAATGGAGATCACACGGAGGGTTATCAGCAGGGGGTTGGGTGGGGAGAGAGGGGAAAAAGGCACAAGGAATAAGAAGCATAAATGGTAGGTAGAAGATAGACAGGGGGAGGTTAAGAATAGTATAGGAAATGGAGAAGCCAAAGAACTTATATATATGACCCATGGACATGAACTAAAGAGGGGGAATGTGGGTGGGAGGGGGTGTGCAGGGCGGAGGGGAATAAAGGGGGGAAAATGGGACAACTGTAATAGCATAATCAATAAAATATTTTTTTTAATTCTAACCACAAAAATACTTTGAAACAGCCTTTTTTTTTTTCCTAACCTCCCTGATGCATGGATTGGTAGATTGTTAATACTGGTGGTAATTTTTCTGGTCTTTCTATTTTGATTTGTGGGGAGGGATCTATTTCTTCCTTGTTCATTGTGTTTTTTTTTAAATCACCTCACCTGGCAGAAAAGTTTTTCATTTTAATTCTTATTTCTCTACTGACTAGCATATCATTCACAACCATGGAAACAGCTATTCGTCACCATAAAAAAATATCAGACAGCCTGGAACACATTTCTTTCTAGGAATAAGCGGGGTGTCTAAGTACTTTGCCATAAGATAACCGATGAATCACTGGGACACGACAGATTTTCGCAGTAGCCACACATCTCATTACATATTACACACAATTATACTTTAAAAGGCTTTTATATCTAAAATTAACTGCATCGATGACATCCTACAGCTCTGCACACCTCAGACTGCTACTCATTTACTGAAATGTTTTGCCTGTAAGTTCACATAGTTAGTGAGTTTCCCATGCAGGTTCCTCTGTCAACCTAACCTAAAACTTAAAATTCAATTTTTTATTCCAATCAAAGCAGCTGCTCTCTGCTAAAATACTGCTTAATACCAAACACATTTTTACTGTGAAAAATGTCTTCTCCAGTCTATCTTTTTTAACCGCAAATTAGTCCTTTATCTTTCTCAATATTTAAACCCAATCTAGCAAATATAAACACTGAAAGTTATTAAAAAGATATGTACCCTCCTTCAAACACACAGAAAACCTTCCATACTCTGTATCTAAAATTTTGTCTCTTCCAACCATCAGCAATGTTTTCTAATGTGTCCTCCAAGTATTCAGTGATAAACGAGTTTAGTTTGTGATTATTTTCTTTGTAAATCAGCCATCCTTGCCATAACCATAAGAATGTGTCCCCAGGGCACATGGCTTTTTGCCTTCACTACTCACTAAGTAAGTCTCAAACAGGGCTCCGCACGTCTGTGCTTCAGTTTGGTAAAATTTTATAAGATGCCAGATGGAGAATATGACTTTAAAGTTTGCTGAACAAAATTATAGAAGTGTGCCTTTTGTTTTCTGGGTATTTAATGTTCAAATGGCTTCTTAACTGTTACAGCTATATACTATAATTAACCAATATCTCTCTTTTGGTTGCTTCCAAGATCTTCTATTTGTTTTCGATGTTCTCCAGTTTCTCTGTGATATGTACAGAACAGATTTATGTCTTTCATTAATTCTGGAACTTCACTGGCATTCTCTCCTTGAATACTGCCTCTCCCACATTCTCTCCATTTGGAATTCTGATTAATAGATGTTGGCTCTTCTTTTACACATGCCTCTGAATCTTCCTCTCCCGATGTTATCTTCTTACCTTCTTATGAGATATGTGTATTCTTCAGATAGATCTTTCACTTCGCTAATCTCATTTATATTTTAAAAGTCAATGCATGAATTTATAAGTAGATTACTTTCCATGAGAGGTCTTTTTAGTTTCTAAAAGCTAATCTAGCTCTTTTACAAATCTTGTTTGTTGGTGTGTTTTTAAGAATACAGCATCCTGTTCTTTCCTTATGTTTTTGATGCTTTAGTTTATGTCTAAGAATTTTCTAAATTTCCCCCTTTGCCCGCCTCCACCCAGCCCACCTTTCCACCCCCACTCCCATAGGCAAAGCAGGAAAAATCAGGACAACTTAATAAAACAACAATCAAAAAAAGAAGTACAAAGTGGTAGTTAGAAAATAGTCATGGGGATGTACAGTACAGCATAGGGAATATAGTCAATAATATTGTAATAACTATGCATGGTGCCAGGTGGGTACTAGAAATATCAGGGGCAGGGGCGGGAACACTTTGTAAAGTCTGTGATTGTCTAATCACTATACTGTGTGCCTGAAACTAACACAAAACAATATTGACTATAAACTGCAACTGAAAAATAAATGTTAAAGGTCTTTTAAAAACAACTTTAAAAATGTTTAATAATCTAATAACTCTATTAAATAAAGTGCTTTTATTGGGGGAAGTAAGGAGCCACAGTCACATCTCTGCTGCTTTTGCTGGCTCTAACTCAAGAAAGGTTGTTTCCTTATGGGGTTCTTCATTGTGGTGTGTGAGCACATGTTCAGTGAGGATTTATCCATGAGAATATTAGGGAGCCTGGATTGAGGTTTTCATCCCTTCAAAGACGTTTTGGACTTTCTCTGCCAGTTACTCAAGCAGCTGTCCAGCAAGGGACTTTTTAATGCCAGTATCTTGGTTAAAATACATATTTTAGGGTTTCTAGACCACTCAGAAAAATGCATTTTAACCTCAAACTTGAATGATGGCATGTCTATATCCAGAGACTCTTAAAGGACAGTTATTTTTTTAATATCCTAGAAAGATGGGGAAAATTACTTGGCATTTCCTGTTGACAGAGAAATTCTTTTCCCTAGTCTGCTACCATTTTTGTACGAAAAGCCATGAGGATTCCTTGCAGAAAAGGCTAATTCTAGGGCTGAGGCCAGATAAGGGATAAATAAGCCTGGAACATCGCATTGTATAGGAAAGTAAAAAATGCTCAAAGAATAATGTGGGAAGGTAAAAAAGACAAGAATCAGTTTGAAGGGCCACATACCAGCCAAATATGAGCCAATATCAGCTTCCAAATGATACTAATGGGTTATAATCCATAAAAATAGAAATCTGTGAGTTCATGCTGCTATGAATAAGAGAAATAATAGTTCTTTTTTATAGTAGGTTGCCAACTAATAAAATAGGAGAAATTATTCCATTAGAAAATAATCAATTAATGCTAAAACAAGTTGTACAAGTTTGAGGGCCAGAATATTTAGGCTCATAGTATCTCTACAAAAATTACTACTTAAAAACAACAGGCAAAATAGTAACTTTACAGTGGAAATAGACTAGACAGATACTATCTTAATTAACCAAGGGATGAAACTTCCCATCACCAGCAATAGGACAAAGCGCCACATGCCTCTGGACATGGTGCGTGGAAATTTTTGGATTATCACTTCAGTGGTACTGCTGCCCAAAATGCACACCTGAATCTAATCATGGGAAAACTGGGAAATCAGAATTGAAGTATATTCTACAAAATAACTGGTCTCTACTCATCAAAACTGTCAGGGTCAAAAAAAAACAAAAAAAAAAAGCACAAGTAAAGCTGAAGAGCTCCTTCAGGTTAAAGGAGAAAAGAAACATAAAAACTAAATATAATGTGTGATCCAGGATTGAAGCCTGGAAGAGAAAATGATGATTATATCAATGTGGCATTTTGCCAGTTTTGATCATTTGCTTCCATAATACATACTAACTAACATATTTAGAGATAGTAACATATTTAGGGCAAAAGATCTCCAAATTACTTCAAATAATTCAGAAAAAAATGCCCATATATACATGCGATACATAGAATGATAAAGCAAATTGAGAAAAAGATTAATAATTGGTGAATCTGAGTAAAGGGTATACAGGAAATATTTGCCCTATTCCTGCAGCTTTTCTTTCAGTTAGACAAAATAAAAATTTACAAAGTAAAATAATTTAAAAACTAAGCAATCTCTTAACCAACTTACACAAGCCTATGTCAAATGCAGTATTTCAATATATTTCAAGCAAACGAGTAGTGGCCTGCTCCCCACCCTCTAAGCACCTCTCAGTCTTGTGACCCCTGACACCTGCCACACTGCTCAGTGAGGGCACCGGTCTCACACCTCTGTACTAACATCTGTGAAGCTTAATGTCTTAGTTTGATGTTAAAAAACTGAAATGGAAGGCTTAATATTTTCTTCCCATACCCCAATGTTGTTTATAAGCTCAACACAAAAGCCACTCTGGATATTACTATGCTAAAATTGTATAGTAATAGTGACAGGAACTCTTCTTGCTTACTAAGCATTGGGCATGGATCCAAGTGCTTTACATACAAATCTGTAAATGACAATTCTATGAGGCAGGTGACGGTATCACTCCAATGGGAAAACTGAGGCACAGAGATATTAAGTAAATTATTATTCTGACTCATGAACTAGTAAGTGCTGGAAACAGAAGTTGAACTCAGGCAGGTCTGCTTGGGAAAGTCAGTACTTTCAGCCATCATAATACCTTGTTTCTTCAAATATTCTGTTCTGTAACACCAGTGCAGATACTATGCCACTCACCTTTATATCCTTAGCCTTTAGCATACTGTGTAACACAAAGTAGGTCTCAACAAACATTTCTTGAGTTTAACTGACTACCACTCGCATCATGTCCAATGAACTTATATTGTGATTTACAATAGTAGTATGTGGTATGTACCATTACATATGTAAATCTCATCCCCCTCTCAAATGGGTCTCAATTTCCTTGAGTGAGAGTCCAGAGCTGGGTAAGTAGTCCTATGATTGTTCCTAGAGAATAACCTTCTGTCTTTCTATAACCTTCGTTTCTGACCTTTGCGTGCATCTTTGGTCAATGAACCCTAATTGGCCATGGGCTGCTGTGGCTACGCACACAGCTCCTCTTCTTCCCTCTGCCTTCACCTGCTGAAGCATGGCTTCCTGCCCGGCAGCAGCCTGACAAGCCTATCCAAAGCACACATGTATATTTAATATTATAAAAACAACTTGATATATAATATCTATGTACAGAGTATGCCCTCAAAGAGAAATACTTCATGTTGTTCACTTTTCATACTTGTAAGTCTTGATTTGATTTCAAATATATTTCATTAAACAACACTGCAGCAATTTCTCTTTAATATTAAATATTATTTCAAAGTCTGGCCGTTAAAAAGATTGATTGCTTTCCAGACAAGAACCTGGTTATTATCCTCAATATTCGATGTGCTGTCTCAGAAAATCTATTCTAACAAGCCCTGGATATTTATTTGTGGTAGTGATGATCACCAATGTGAGCGAAGAAACCAATGAACTTCCTTCTCAATTAAAATTTGAGAAGTTTAGCACTTCACTCCAAGAAAAAAAAAGTCAAAAATTATATGGAGAAATAAGCGAAGAGCTTTTGTCCTTCTCAGACAACTTTTGGGAATTTTTTTTTCTTATTTTGCCAATATGGACACATTTTTAAACAAGAAAAGCTAACACAAAAATTATATTATTAAGATTCAGATTCAGTCAAGGAAACACAGTAATTCTTTTGTTTCACAAGACTTGGCTGTTGCAGCACATTTGCTGAGACACACTGTCCCTGGAGATGCTTAAAATCAAACATAGTAAGCAAATGCTAGTCATCCTGCCCGCAGCAAAAGAGGTAAGTCCCGCCCTGAGGCACTCTGCCACTGAGAGTGACAAGCTGGAAATCGACTCATACATATGCATTTCTTTCATCAATGATTTGAGGTTAAGTGTCACTCCCAGAATTAGTGTCTGGGAGGTGGACCGACAGTTCCTATCCAAAGAAATGGGTAGATCTAAAGCAGCGGTCCCCAACCTTTTTGGTGCCCGGAACGGTTTTGTGGAAGATGATGGTTCCATGGATTGAGGGGGTGGGCAGTGGATGTATATATAGCCTGCCACCAGATGCAGCTTAATTGTCACTTGCCACTCACTGGCAGGGTTTTGACATGAGTCTGCAAGCAATTGATTTATTATGGTCCCTGTGCCGTCAAACCTCTCTGCTAATGATAATCTGTATTTGCAGCTGCTCCCCAGCACTAGCATCACCACCTCTGCTCCACCTCAGACCCTCAAGCATTAGAGTCTCATCAGGAGCATGCACCCCAGATCCCTCGCATGCGCTGTTCACAGTAGGGTTCGCGCTCCCATGAGAACCTAATGCCACCACTGATCTCACAGGAGACGGAGCTCAGGCGGTAATGCAAGTGATGGAGAGCGGCTGTAAACACAGATGAAGCTTTGCTCACTCACCCGGCCACTCACCTCCTGCTGTGTGGCCTGGTTCCTAACAGGCTACGGACGGATACCAGTTCATGGGCCAGGGGTTGGCAACCCTAATCTAAAGCACTTGCAGAACGGCTCCATCATGTTCATGATGGAGGGTATCCATCCAAGTTGGAAGGAAGCATGAGATGAAATGTGCCCAGAGAGTGGCCAAATCTCAGGCAGGTCTGCGGTTAGCATGAGGAAGAATCAACAGCAGTTTCTGGAGGCCTGTTCCTAGAGTCTCACCCGGGAACAGGAAATGCTGTGCTGGAGAATCAGATACTCAAGGCTGGAGCCCTGTTCCCGTGGAACTATGCCACCAGCCCAGCGAGAGGAGTGGCAAGGCAGGGCCACGCGAGTTATGGATAGGACTGGGGCTGCACTCACAAATCAGGTTGGAGTGACCTCAGGTAGGAGTGTTCAGGGACAGTGAGACAGAGAGAAGAGCTCAGCCATTAAACTTAAAGCCACGTCTGAGGGACGGCGATGGCCCAAACTGCACAGCAGTAGCAGCCTTCCTTTTCCTCTCTCACATCCCTTCCCAGTCTTACTAGACCCCTCATTACTCGATGTTAAAGCATTTATTTCATGGCAATCTTACCCAGCAGACAATAAGCTTAGTAAGAGCTAGGCCAATGTCTATTGTGTTGAGTGCTGAATCTCCAAACATCAGTTGCATGAATCAACAGATGAGTGAATCTCAGCCTGGCCGGTCATGTAGGAGGACTGTTCCCGGCACTCATAAGGAAGAGAGAAAAGTCCTTGGTTGAAACCAAATGGTTCAGAAAGATGACCTTGCCTATCACTGATACTCTGAATATATGTCTGGTCTCCTTACCTGGATTCCTGGTCCCACTGACTGACTTCGCTATGTTGATCCCTGGTCATTGAACTCCAACAGGCCATTCAAAGCTTGCTTGCAGCCCCAGAATCTGTTCCTATGGATTTCTCCAACATTCCATTTGTACCAGAAGTGGCCCCGCCAGACAGACATGCACCTATTGATTTAGTGATCTAGACATGCCCGTGCTTCAGACACCTCATGTCCTTCCCAAGAAGTAGCAGCTCAGTCACTGGTCTGAGACAATATACCAAGTTCAAGCTATGTGTCTATCTAGTCCTTACCTACCACCCCACCCCAGCATCCATCCACCAGGATGTCAACATGGCAGGTTGGTCATTAACAGATGTGATCAAGGCTGCCATTAAGAACTGCCTCACTGCTACTAAAACACTGTTTTTATAGGTACCAAAATAAAAAGCAAGCAGCAGAACACCTAGAATTAATATTTTAGCACATATACATAGATATAAACATACAGTATAAGTCAATCAAAACCTTAAAATGTAATTACTTCCACACAAGATTTTATCATTGCATTTGAGTTATTCAAATGGCTTGTGAAATCATCGAATGTTAAGGTGCCGTTTGCAGCAATTTGAAGGTCAGAAAATCTATATTACCATGCTTTAGGTGAATTTTATGTTTAAATCTTGGGACTATTCAAGGTAACATAACTATACAAGTCTTTTTTTTTTTTTAAGGTTTTATTTATTTATTTTTAGAGAGAAGGAAAGGAAGAGAGAAAGGGAGGGAGAGAAACATCAGTCAGTTGCCTCTCACATGTGCTCAACCAAGGACCTGGACACCCAGGCATGTGCCCTGACCCGGAATCAAACCAGCGACCTTTGGGTCTGCAGGACAATGCCCAACCCACCGAGCCACACCAGTGAGGGCATCACTATGCAATTCTTGGATACACATTTACTCATAGTGAGGGAGACACTCTGAGTAGCTTCACCCAGGGACTGGCATGTTTGGTGTGCATGAGGCCTTATCCAGTGCCAGGGAGAACAGACCATAAGAGACAGCTTGCAGACATTTCCACAAGGCTGTAGGAAGATTGTGTTGGCAGGAAACACAATCATTAAAGGTAGATCTACATCACGCACATGTAACTGAAGTTCTATCACTTGCCCACTCTCTCCAGATCACTCTCTCCAGATAAAGGAAAAGTAGCCCCTGAAACGCAGGTCACCTGATATGGGCAAGAATAACGGTATTGATGATACTTGATACTTAAACATGTGAAAGCAATGATGAAGTTCTTCCAAGAGGACACAATCACAGAGCAGAGATGTCAGTGGACTAGGTGCAAATTGCTCCACCAATTACTTACTATGTCAATAATGTACATGTCTTCATTTGGTCAAATTGAATTAGATCCTGCTTAACTCTCAGCCTGCCTGATAGCGTATTCCAGTCCCAGCATTGTTATCCCAGTTCTTCAAAAGAGATCTTTCAGCCCACAACTGCAGTGGCACAATTGCTGTAGCCCCAAGACGCACCACTGGCACCAGGTCTCACCATCTGTCCCACACGGTTGTTCCATCTAAAGCAGAATCTCATTAGCCCAGCTCACTGCCAAAGCCACTGTTGTCCATTTGGAACTGGGCAGCCTTGCAGATGGCTGGGCTTCCTTCGTGGACAGTCCCTCGCACAGGCTCCCATGACAACTGTACTTCAGGTGTGGCTCTCCCTGGCCTGTGCTGGTTGCCAGCTCCAAAGCACAGCCTCCCAGGAGCTGAGGGCCTCATCCTCCCCCCATCCCCAGCCTACAATCTCAGCCTTAACTACATGGTGACCAGGCTGCCCTTTGTTCAACCTCAAGCACATGCCTCCCTTGGCCCCCCGCACCCCACCCCAACTCTGCTTACACTGTCCAGTTTAATTGCTCCAAGGGCTCTGCATTTTCTGGCTTCTTGTAAGGTGACCTCTCAGCAGCTTTTAACAAAAGCTGGTCACATCCTCTCGCTTACATCACTGTCCCTTCAGTTTTACCGATGTCAACTGTTTTCCTTCTGCCTCACTGGCTCCTCTTTCTCCATCTCCACTGCCTGGTGTCTAAGTGTTTGGATTACTGTTTAGTTACTTTAATAAACACTTAAATGGCATGCATCATTAATACTTGCTAAATAACACTTGCTGTAAGTGCCATGCAGATATAACGCCCCAAGTCTCAGTGTTCTAACTCTCCAGGTTGTCTCTCCCTATGTCACAACCTTAAACAACATGTACTCACTGACATCTCCCAATTCACGTCGCTGGCCCCTGGAATTCTAGATGTGTCTATATAACTCCCTGCTCAACACTTCCCCTCACACACCTGATAGGCATATCCGACAGCTGGTTGTGTCCGAGACAGAACATTTCCCCTGCTGAGATACGCCAGCTCCCCACCACCATCAAGTCTCCCACACAGGCGAACAACAGATCCATTCATCCTGAACTGCTCAGGCCAAAAAGCTGCAGCCATATTTGATTCCTTTCTTTCTCTTAACCAAGAATTAACTCATCATCATTTCCTTTTGGATCCACCTTTAGTCAGAGGCATGCCCTGGCCATTTCCCTTCGCCTCTGCCATCTTAATCTAAAGCAGCGTCTCTTGTCTGGATAAGGGAAGAGCCTTCCAGGAGGCCTTGCTTCTTCCACTCTTGCCTTCCCATTGTCTATTCTCCACGCAGAAGCCAGAGGTCAAAAACCCTTCCTTTGCTTCTCATCATACATAAAATACAGGGTCCAGCACAAATAATACCATTTTTTATTACAAAATCTTTTATTACAAAATCATAAGCATGTAATGCTGCAACATAACAATATCATACTCAAGCACACCATATGACATTTCAGGTGAAATGTTCAAATTAAAACTATAAATTATTACACCATATTATTACCCTACCAACCACACTCAAGCAGGCCTTACTTCTGCTGGACGCTGTATTTCCAAAGCCCTTTCTACAGCTCAAAGGCCTGCATTGATTTGACCCCAATTATCTCTCCCGCTTCATCCCCTACTCTCCACCGCTCCCCAGCTCCCTTAGACCGACCTTCTAGTCCCCAAGCAGGCCTTTGTCATGTTCTTCCCTCTGCTCAGGATGTTCCTTTCCAAGACCTTTGCACGGTCCCCTCCATTTCATTCAGGTCCCTGCTCAACTATTATTTCCTCAGGGAGGCTGTCTGACCCTAAGACAGCAGCTTCCTCCACTCACTTCCATCTCCCTTCATACCACTTCCTTCAACCCTTCACTCTGTTACTTTATTGCAATTTTCTTTGCCTCATAGTACCTATCCTACCTACATATTGTTCATAAATTATCTTGAGCCTCCCAACAGATTATAAGACATTCTATCTTATTCATTGTCTTATCCTCAGTGTCTAGAAGAGAATTTGGTACCCAGAGCTAAGTTATCATTTATTAATGAGCTCATTTCCCCGTTGAAGTTAACTTTCTGTTACCAGAAAACAATGGATTTGACCTAAAAAATAAAGATAAAATTGGTTTCGCTATGTTACTTAACCACATCAAGAAGAATAATTCTCACCCAATTATAACTCTAATAACACACAGGGACCACGCTAGGGAATCTCTTTCAAACAGATGGCACTTTATTGAATCATAAATTGATGCATAGAACAAAACTTCAAGTATAGCAGGCCCTCAAATAACAACTTTTTGTTCAATGTCCTTTCATTGTAACATTGATGAAATGCCATAGGAACTTAACTCTTGTTTACATCAGTTAGTCGATGGGACAATAGGTTTCATTATGCATCGTTTTGCTTAAAGTCTCAGAACCTATTGATGACAGGAAGTGAGAACTTATGTAAATTGGAAAAAAAATGGAATAGTGTAAGCGGTTTCAAATTCGGAATTCTCCCCCTGATACAGCAGCTGATTACTATTTCTGAACATGAAGTTTCAGCGTTTCCAACATTTCTACTTTTGGCTTTATAATTTACAAAGGGGACAGGGAGACAGACTGTAGTTCACCACCAGTTTAGTTTGACCACTTCTATTATACTATGATTCTCTGGCATACCACATCGTTAAAAAACACACATTTAACACACAGGAGTTGGCGTTTAACTCATTGTTCACCCAAGACTTCCTTGTTACTTTTAGCATCAAAAGTCCCATGTCTTGGAAAAACCCTTGGTCAAACACTACAAAAATGACATAATAATTACTGTTAGGATTTGGGCCTGAGCAACAGGGTATGTGTTAAGAGTCACTTACTGAGATCAAAATAATGTGGGGAGGAACAGGTAGCACAATGTAATTAGGGTTTCTTTTTTGAGATGTTTACTAGGTATCCAAGTAGGAGGCTGTTCCAGCAGTCCCAACTGGAAGAGGGAGTCAGAGACAGAGCTGCACGTTTTGGGGCCCTCACCTTATTGACAGCATTTTAAAGTTAAGTAATTGACTGATATTAACCAAGGGCGTGAGCGTTAGAAAGCACCTATAGACAGCTCTTTTAAGGAGTTTTGTTACAAAAGAAGCTCTCAAAAAAGTAGCTGCCTGGGCACACTCGTTGAATATGTGATGACCAGATATATTGAAATAGGCCTCCAGTGGCGGGAAAAGTCATTTTATGAAATGTAGTAAAAGGCTTTTTCTCTTAAGGAATATCATACCCAAAGCCAGCATCCCCAATTCTAGTTTCTAATCCAATCAAGCGACAGTTTTCTAAACAAAATCAATGGGTTCTGCTTCAAAATGGCCTCTGCCTAGAGAACTCAATACAACCTCAATCAACCTATCACTGAGATATCCATAAAAACAATTTTGAAAAAAGACTCACCGCAACTTTGGAAAACAAGACTGTCAGAAAACATAAGAACATAACGCGAGAGGAATTGACACTAATTATTTAATGGATAGAACCAGAACAGGGAGAACTCACACATCACATGTGCTCCCTTCTGAATTCTTACTGAAACTACAGGATAGATTTTTATTTCAGACTCAAGACCAAAAGGAAGAAAAGAAGACCAAAAAAAAGAAAAAAAAGAAAAAAGACAGCAGCACAATTTTTAAACTAAAATGTAAATAGAAAAGAACCAACTTACCAGACAGTAACATGCTGGATCCCAAAAGCAGTTGCAGGGGAAGCTGAGAAACAGCCCAATTTATACCACAGGCATTCACAGGTGATAATAAGGTAGCAGTGGCACCTGATACCTGTGATGTAGCCGTGGAGGTGGGGCTACAAAGAAGAGCATTCATTAGGTTTGTTACCCTGTTGGTGCCCCATCCTCTGCTGCAGGCAGCTGGGTGCCCTTCCCTCCCCCATCCTGGCAGAAGAGAGAAGGTTTGTTCTCTAAAGATAGTAAAATAGACATTCTTCAGACCAGGGAAAGTCAAGCACAGTTAAGGGCAGAAGGGCCATACTGACCACCGGTGAACTAAATGAATGTTTGTACCCAGGATGCAGAGTCCACTTCAAATGCATATACACCCCTGTCTAAATGTAAAAACTAAAACTGTAAAACCCTTGAATAAAAATATGGGTGTAAACTCCGTGACTTTGGATTAGACAATAGTTTCTTAGATATGACACCAAATGCACAGGTAACCTAAATAAATAAATATATTGGACATCAAAGTAGAAACTTTTGGCTTCAGAGGATACTATCAACAAAGCAAAGAAGATACTATCCAAAAAGGGGGAAAATATTGGCCTGTCATATATCTGGAAAGGGTCCAGAATGAACAACATGTCAAGAACTATTACAATTCAACAATATAAAAACTAACAACCCAAATGTTAAATGGGCAAAGGATTTCAACAGACACTTCTTCAAAAAGATATGCAAATGGCCAATAAGCACGTGAAAAGATGCTCAACATTATTAGTCACCAGGGAAAGGCTCATCAAAACGCACAATGAGTTGCCTATGAGGAGGGAGGGCTGTCATCAGAAGAAACAAGTGTTGGTGAGAATGTAGAGGCCCTGGAGCCTCAGGCACTGCTGGTGGGGATGCCACGTGGCACAGCTGCTTTGAAAACGGTTTGGCATCCTTTCCAACATTAAGCATAAAGTTACCCTATATTGCAGCGCTTTCACCCCTAAGCACACAGCCAAGAGAAGTGAACACATATGCCCACACAGAACTTGTACTGAAATGTTCATAGTAGTTCACTATGTACTACAACCACAAAGTGGGAATAGCCCAAATGTCTATCAGCTGAGGAATGGGTAAACAGAATGTGCATATTCATACAATGGAATATTTCTCAATTATGAAGAGGGCATGGAAAGGAAAGATGTTCTGGCACACATTCCAACACAGATGAACCCTAAAAGCATATGCAAAGTAAAAATAGCACAAAAAACTGTGTATTGTATGATTACACTGATGTAACTACCCAGAGCAAGTGAATCTATGCAAAGAAAGTAGATCAGTGGTTGTTGGGGCTGGGAAAATGGGCCATTGGGTGTGACTCTACTGAGTATGGCATTTCTCTGGGGGATGGTAAAACTGTTCTGAAATTTGATAAGGGCAATCAATATATAACTCTGTGAATATACTAAAAACCACAGGATTATACACTTTAAAAGAGTGAACTATGTAACTTATGTTTCAATAAAGCTGTTATTTTAAAAATACTTTAAAAAGTTATAAAAAGAATTTTGATCAAAAAATCCCCCACACGACTAACATATTTCATGGGGGTAGATGAAGCCAAATTGTGTTAACCTTCTCACATATTAGTATTTCCCTTTTGATTTGCACATTTCGAGAAATAAAGAGAGCTTTTGTAAAACATAAAGGTAAGAAGAAGATATAAGCCAAAGAAAAAAGAGCAGGATGGGAAAATACAGAATATTTGTTCTAAAAGCAGAACAAAATTAAATTTAAAAAAAGAAAGAAAGAAAACTAAAATATACCAGTGACTCTAATATATCTAAATTGGTTCAACTCCCCACTAAAGACAAAAAAATTCTCAAACTGGGCCAAGTCAAAACCCAACTATATGCTGCTGATCATTATAGAAACTTACTATTCAAGTAGAAATGAAACAAACTTTACTGAAGAACGGAGGACATTAAAATCTATTTTATCTGTCTCTTTCTTTGTCTTATTGAGAAATCTTTGTTCTTAGAATCACTGCAGCTTAAGAACACTGTCTATTCCTTATCTATTGTTCCCTCTGGACCTCCGGATGGGAAATTAGTGTTTCTCATGGCAGACACTATTCGTAGCTTAAACAACTTTCTCTCCTTCCTCCTTGATAACTCGCCCCTGATTTTGTTAAATTATCAATCACGCCAGTGCCGGGAACAGGCCAGGCCCCTTGTCCTCACCTAAGGGGAAGAATCCTGGCCATTCTAAGCCAATAAATGAAACCTATTTCCTTCATCAGTGACTGCATTAGAGAAAGACAAGTGACACCGTCCTGGACTAAGAGACGGGAAAATCTGCTAGGGGCATTCTGGGAAAATTCTGCTTTGTACAAGGAGGTGGTGTCCCCTTGAAGGATAGCGTATAAGATGTGATGCACCTGGAGTTGCTGCAACACTCTTGCAGCAGAGTTGCAGAGGGAGGCATAGATGACAGGTGTAGACTGGGCAGAACAGAAAGATAAGGAAAACCTGAGAACTTGACAATTTTGGACCATAAACTTAGCATCCCCTAGAACAGCCATATTTTTGGATTTAAAAGATAACACAGTTTTGTTATTATTCAACCACATTTTTTTCAAAAAAACTTTCAGACAAAATCATTTTTATGAACTCATTCTTTACTTGATATATAAGTACCCATAACTTAGGATAGTTTTATGTTTGGGTGGTGGATTTCAAGAGGATGCACGTGAAATTGAATTTGAGGGGGGGAGTCAAAATGTTTGAAATCACTGAAATAATCTAATCAGTGGTGCTGTAGAACTGGGCAGCCAAATTAAGAAATCAAACCCCACAAAAACAAACCTCAGAAGTTTCTCCTAGGTCTTTATTCATTAGTGACTCCAGCGATTTATTGTGAATTTTAGGTATTTATAATAATAAGATGAAAGTTGGGGATGGAAAGAAGGCAAAGATTAGAAAAAAGCAGAAATATTGGGCATGTGGATTCATCTTAAAAAAGTTGGTGAAATCACTTTTTTAGATTGTGATGAAATCAGGTAAAGTCAGCACTTATATTTTCTCAACACACCTAGAAACCAGTAAAATCCACTAATAGTCTGTGACCAGACTCTTCTCCAATTTCTTTTTACATATTGAGACTTATGTGTCATGAATACAATGTAGCTAAATTATGTGATAATGAGTGGATCAAAAAACTGTGGTACATTTACACAATGGAATTCTACGCAGCAGAGAGAAAGAAGGAG
>VMDR010023663.1:0-15472 GCA_007922815.1 Macrotus californicus | reverse complement strand
CAAGCTAATGAACATACTGGCCCCTTTGCAGTTTACCCTTTTTTGGTGAGAACAATTGAGATATACTGTATTAGCAAATTTGAAGTACATAATAATATAATATTTTTAACTATAGTCACTGTACTATCTACATATTAGATATTCAGAGCAATTCATCTTATATATCCGAAACTTGGCAAACTTTGACCCATATTTCTCCATTTTCCCCACCCAGTGGCTCCTAGTAACTACGATGCCATTCTCTGCTTTTATGAGTTTGGCTTTCAGATTCAACATATAATTGAGGTCATATAGTATTTGCCTTTCTCTGTCTTGGCAGGATTTCCTTCTTTATTGTAGCTAAATAAATTCCATTGTATGTATGTACCACGACTTCTTTATCCATTCATCTGATAGACACTTGGGTTGTTCCTATATCTACGAATAATGCTGCAATGAGTATGGGAGTGCAAGTCTTACTTCTAGGTACTGATTTCATTTCATATGACTATATACCCAGAAGTAGCATTGCTGGATAATATGGTTGTTCTATTTTTAACTTTTTGAGGAACCTCTGTATATACTGTTTTCTACAACGACTGTTAAATGTGCATGCACAAGGGCTCTCATTTCTCCACAACCTCACCAACACTTGTTACCTCTTGTGTTTCTGATATTGGCCCTTCTAGCGGGTGTAAGGTGGTATCCCGTGGTTTAAATTTGCATTTCCCGGGCAACGAGTGGATTTGAGGACCTTTGCATATGTCTCTTGGTTGTCTGTATGTGTTCTTTTGAGAATTGTCTATTCAGGTCTGCTAGTCACTTTGTAGTTGGTTATTTGTTTTCTTGCTATTGAATTGTTTGAGTTCCTTGTATACTTTGGATGTTAACCCCTTATTGGATATATGGTTTGCAAATATTTTCTCCCGTTCCACAGGTTGTCCCTTCACTCTGTTGAGGGTTTCCTTTGATGTGCAGATGCGTTTTACTTTAGTTTACTAAACAAGACATAGTCCCACTTGTTTACTTTTGCTTTTGTTGCCAATGTTTTAGGGTCATATCCAAAAACTTTATTGCTCAGACCAATGTTAAGAAACTTCTCTATGTTTTCTTCTAGTAGCTTTACAGTTTCAGGTCAAACGTTTAAGTCTTTAATGAATTTTGGGGTTGATTTTTACATGGTAAGGTAAGAGTTCAAATTCACTCTTCAGCATGTGGATGTCTAGTTATGCCAACACCATCTATTGAAGAGATGACCCTTTCCCCATTGTGTGTTCTTCACACTTTTGTTAAAGATCAGCTCAACGTAAACGTGTGTGTTTAGTTGTGGGCTCTATTCTGCTCCACTGGTCTATATGTCCGTTTCTTTCCTCTTTTTTTAAGATTTTACTTATTTATTTTTAGAGAGAGGAAAGAAGATGGAGAGAAACATCCATACGTGAGAGATATATCGATTGGTTGCTTCTTGCATGCCCCCAACTGGATACTTGGCCCACAACCCAGGCATGTGCCCTGACTGGAAATCAAACTGGCAACCTTTCGGTTCTCAGGCTGGCACTCAATCCACTGAGCCACACCAGCCAGGGCTATAAGTCTGTTTTTATGCAAGTACTATACTGTTTTTGATTACTATAGCTTTGTAGTATTGTTTGAAATCAGGCACTGTGAGGCCTCAAATTTTATTCTTAAGTTTTCCTAGGCTATTTGAATTCTTTTTGTGGTTCCATATGAATTTCAGGATTTTTTTTCTATGTCTGTGGAAAATGCCATTGGAGTTTTCATAGGGGTTTCCATTGTATCTGTAGATAGCTTTGGGTAGTGTAGACATTTTAACATTATTAATTCAACTAATTCATGAACACAGAATATTTTTAATTTATTTATGTCTTCAATTTCTTTCATCAGTGTTTTATAGTTTTCAGTGTATAGATCTTTTACTCCCTTGGTTAATGTCTAAGTATTTTATTGTACTTGATTCTATTATAAATAGCATTATTTTCTTAATTTTCCTTTTAAATACTTTGTTGTTAGTGTATGGAAACCCAACTGATTTTTTATGTCAATTTTGTATTCTGCAACCATACTGAATTTGTTCACTAGTTCTTACAGGATTTTTGGTGGAGTCTTTAGGGTTTTCAGTATACAAGATGATGTCATCTGCAGAGACAATTTAACTTCTTCCTTTCCATTTGGATGCCTTTTATTTCTTCTTCTTGCCTAATTGCTCGGGCTAGAACTTCTAGTACAATGTCAAAAAGAAGTGCTGAGAGTGGGCATTTTGTCTTGTCCCTGATCTTTCAGGAGAAGCTTTCAGCTCTTTTTCATCTTTGGGTACGATGTCAGCCGTTGGTCTGTAATATATGGTGTTTGTTCTGCTGGGATATATTTCTTCTATATCTAGTTCGATGAGAATTTTTATCATAAAAATTGTTGTATATGTTCCAACTCTTTTGCTGTATCTATGGAGATGATTATATGATTTTTTCCTTCATTTTGCTTACGTGATACAGCACATTTGTTGATTTGCAGATGTCGAACCTCCCTGGTATTTCTGGAATAAACCCCACTTAATCTTGATCTCTGGTCCTTTCCTGTGCTGTTTAATTCAGTTTGGTAATATTTGTTGAGGATTTTTACATCTATGTTCATCACAGGTATTGGCCTATAATTTCCTTTTCTTACAGTATCCTTTGTCTGTCTTCGTATCAGGATATGGGTAAGGATCAAACAACAGAATAACTTTAAAAACAGTGTATCTTTATTAACCCTCATCTTGCAGCTGTGCTGTTATTATGTATTTTATTTATTTTTGTTTGCTCTTATCGCCCATAAGACATTATGTTTGTGTATTTAAACGGTCAGCACTAACATATTTGCCCCTGTGTTTTCAGTATCCTCTGTTCTTTCATGCAGCTATGGGCTCCTATCTGGAATACTTCTCCTTAATCTCAAGGAGCTCCTTTTTGTAGTTCTTACACGGTGTTGCCCGCAGATTCTCTCAGCTTCTGTCAATCCATAATTAATTAGCCCTTTTGTTCCCCTTCATTTTTCCTGTGCATAGAATTTTAGGTTGGCAGATTTTAATCTTGCTTTTTTAAAGCGATTCCATTGTGTTGTGGTTTCCATCGTTTCTTGTGAAAAGCTGTATGATTGTGCCTCTGAATGGGAAGATCTTTTGTGTCTGGCTGATTGGCAATTCTCTCCCTGAATCTGGTTTTTAGCAGTTTGACTAGGATGTGCCTACTGTAGTTTTCTTTGTTTTAAATCTACTTAGGGAATGTAGGGGTTTTTCTACTTGAGTTTTGATGTTTTTCATCTCTTTCAGGGAATTTTCAGTCATTAATTGTGAATATATTGCTTCTGTTTCGTTCTCCCTCTCCTCTTCTGGGACTCTAATACACATGATTCATAACCTCTTAACCATGTCTTAAATATTCCATTGTGGCCTTTGTATTATATGTCCTTTCATCTCTTTGTGCGCCATCATTTCTTCCCTGTGTCATTTTTAAATATTTTCTATTCAGTGTCATTACACTTCACCAATTCTCTGGTCATTTGTGTCTAATATGCTATTAAAGTCAACTATTGAATTCCTGATTCCAATTATTATTACTTTATTTTTTTAAGTTTCCAT
The DNA here is from genome assembly GCA_007922815.1 of Macrotus californicus. Taxonomy (NCBI): domain Eukaryota; kingdom Metazoa; phylum Chordata; class Mammalia; order Chiroptera; family Phyllostomidae; genus Macrotus; species Macrotus californicus. Next base: position 11,859 of record VMDR010023663.1, on the reverse strand, counting down.
TTTACTCTTTTATGAGTTTTATATCTATACTGAAATTCTCCAGCCTTATTTCTGTCATATGTGAACATAATATTTCACAGTTATTATAAAGTCAGTCCCTGTCTAAGAACTCAAAGGTCTGAACCACCTGTGAGTCTGTTTCTATTATCTGTTGTTTTCCTGAGTTCTTGGCAATTTATCCTGATTTTCAGCCTCTCTCTAAATTTTTCATTGGATGCAGGACATTGGCAATGAAAAGTTACATGTTGAAGTTGTTATTTTTGAAACAGAATTTTTTTTTCAGGGGTGGAGGACAGATAAAGTAGATTAATCTCACACTGTCAAAGGCTAGTTTAAAGCTTTCGTAGAATTGGTCTGTTTTAGGTTTTTCCTTTATCCAAGAACATAGTCCTTACTCCTAAGGCGTCATTCTTATTCATATGCCATGGAATTTCTTGTACCTCAAGTGAAAGCAGAGTGTGTTGATAAGAATCATTTCCTTTGGTAGGAGTTGACTTCGACTGCCTTATCCCTGGACAGTGCAGCTATTGAAATGTCCGCTCAATTGTTATAGCATTTTAGCCATTATTTTCTGCAGTTTTGCAGAGGTGAGGGTTGGGGGAGAGTCCCCCTGTACCTACATAGCTTAGGAGTCAGCCAGGGACTTAAGGGGAGTTTGGACGTAGATTTTCAGATTCACTTCTGTGAGATTTCTTTTTCTCTGAAGTTTTGCTCTCTGAGTTCCTGTGATTTGGTAATCTGAAGCCTGTAAAAATGACACTTTTCCGTTTGGCCTGCACTGGGAACTGGAAAATGCCCTGAAGGAAAAGGCCACAGTACGCTGTGCTCCAGTCCTATTCAGGATCGGAGTTTTTCAAGCCCTGCTTGTTTTGTTGGCTCTTCAGAGTCTTCCATTGTTCCCTGTGTTTTGTCCAACTTTTATTGCTGTGTTTGGTGGGAGGGTTGTTCCAAATAAGGTATTCTCTCAGCGCCACAACTGGAAGTCTCTCACTACTTTGTGTGACATCTCAGGTTATCAAATACTCTTTTATTTCTTGTGATACATTCTTTAGAATTTCTGCGAAGCAGATCTTTTATAGTAACCCCTCAGTATTTGTTGGTCTGAAAATAAAATGTTTAAGAATCTTGTGATAGAAGGTGGTGCCAGGGTGTTGCTATAGGTGGAAAGCAGGGAGGGCAACACCTGGGTAGTGCCCGATTTTAGACCACATGGGTGGCACGGCTTTGAGCACTGTAGTACGTGTCTTTTGGTGGCATGTGTCTGCACCTCTACTGGGCATATACCTAAAGGTAGTATTACTGGATAGTCCGATTTTATTTATTTATTTATTTTTTATTTATCACATTTATTAAAGTGTCTAAAGAAAAAAAATCACTGGTCAGTTCTCCTCCCTTCCTGAAGTTACCAAATATGGCTTTCTTTTTTCTGTTAGATAAACATAAAAAAGTAGAATCATTAATTTTTCATTGACAATATAGATTGAAAGCCTTCTTCAGGTATGATGAGCTCAGTTTTTTTAAGAACTTCATAGCATTTGGTAGTATGAGTTTTAAATAAATTGTGCATTCATTCCTATATTACTGAGCATTTACAGAACTTAATTTCTCAAGTTATTCAGTACTTTAATGATTTCATGAAAGTCTCTATTACTCAGGGCAAAAACTGGAAAGAAAAACAGAAACTCTAGGGGAATTATAAATAGGGAAGGATATAGGATTTATTTTTTTTAAGAATTTATTTATTTATTTTTAGAGAGGAGAAGGGAGGGAGAAGGCGAGGGAAACATCAATGTGTGGCCACCTCCCATGCACCCCCTACTGGGGACCTGGCCTGGCAACCGGCGTGTGCCCTGACTGGGAATCGAACTGGCATCCTTTCAGTTCACAGGCCACCACTCAATCCACTGAGCCACCCCAGCCAGGGCAGGATATAGGATTTAAAATTGAGTTAGTAATGTGAAGTCTGAAACAGAGAGAGGTATAAACCCTGCTGAAATTTGGGGAGATATAGAAAGAAAACAAAATGGTTAAGGGAGAAAATGAAAAGCAAAGAGCACAAAGAGAAGAAAACGTACAATACAGGAAACCTATAATTTAATCAGTTGTTTACATCAAGTTGCAGTTTGGTTGTTTTTGAGGAGTGGTCCTAGGCTGGCTTTCCTCAGCCCACATACATCTATTCTGTCCACCAATCCATCAAGTGGACATTATGGAGCACCTGTTTGTGGCCACATGAAGTGGAGAATCCAAAGAAGGCAAAGAACAAAAACAAACAAACAAAAAAAAAACCCAGCCCTTGGGCTTATGCTTCCTCTAGTTTGGAGAATTGTAAGGAAACCCTGAAGTAATTACAGGATGTGGTACTCCCTCCCCTTCACCACTGAATCCACATTCCTGTGCAAGGTCCCCCTGGACACTGGTTTGTGGTCAGGAGAAATCCTTTTAATGATCTCTTCCAAGGGCCCATTTGGCCTGGGGATAGATACCTCCTTAGGTGCCCAGAGAACAGAGGCCAGAGCTGTGAAGTGTGAGGGAACAAGAGAATGTGCAGCGGCCACACCAACCGCTCAGGGCTTTGGGGCCAACGGTGACAAGGAACCAGTGGTTTACCCCCAGGTTCTGAAGTTGAGCTCACAAAACTGGATGAGCAGACACAGACTTGAGGCAGGACCTGGCCAGGCATGAAGCCAGGTCCTGGCCCGAGTGTCAGTGCTGGATTCCACTCTTACTTGGCCAAAATGAGTTAGGACCAGGAACAAAGTTCAAGAAACCCACACAGAGGGAGAAATCGTATTTATAGAGTGATCACTACCAGCTGTCTGAGCAAGGATACTTTTCTATTTTTAGTTGATTAAATTTATTTTTATCACAAAATAATACATACTACTATTAAAAGTTTTAGGAGATATATGAAGAAAAATACTTAAAAGTAAGCTACTCTTTCCTGTCTGAAGTACTGATTCTAATAGTTTGATATATGTTTGTCAAATACTTGTATGTTTGCATGAGTATATAAAATATATTTTTTAGTTTTTGTACAAAAATGCAAGCTCTCCGTTTTACTACCACCTTAAATGTTTATTTAAATAAACTATGATATATAAATATGGCCTAACTTCTGGCGAGTACAGAGATTTAACTCGTTCTTGCAAATAGTTGTGTATTAGTTTATATAAAGAGTTATCATAATTTATCACTGACTCTCTTGTTGGTGAATAGTCTCACGGATTGATTTTTCAACAAATTGCCCTGCCGCGCCCCCGGTGCAGGCGCCGGCGAGTCCATCCTAGATTTCGGGCAAAACCTGACACAAAGCCCGGCCTCTGCTGTCAGCGAAGGTGGGGGCGTCCAGGCCCCGCCCCCACTGCCGCGGCTGCCAATCAGCTCCCGGGACGGCCCCCTCCTCGCCCCAATCTGCACCACAGACCACCTCCTCCTACGGGGTCCCACCGCCGCCGCCCCCAATTTCCAAATCCCCGGGCAGTCTGTCCCTTTTCCTTGTCACGTCTCTCCAGAGGAGTCCCTTCCCCCTCCGAAGGAGCCCGGTGTGGAAACTGCTGGACAACCGGTGAGTCTTATTCAGTGATGGTTTCTGTAACCGGAGCAGGCCGGGGCGCAGCGACCGAGTGCAATGGTCCCGGCTGGGAGACGGAGGGTCCGGGCCCACACTGGGGAGCGGGAGCCTGCGGGGCCGCGGAGGGGGTCGGGTTTGGGGCCAGAGACCGCCTGGGCCTCAGGAGGCAGATGTCTTTCAAGGGTTGCCTGCGGTTTCTCCATGTCTGCTTCTGCTTTTTTTCCACCTCTGTGGCTCTTAATTATTGCATGCTGCGTGTCTTCTCCAGGAAGCTAACCAGCAGGAGTCTAATATATCCCTGTCCTTTAAAAACGCTTTTTCATGAAGAAATGTTTCAAAGCTACAGATACGTGCAAAAAATAATATAACAGACGTGCAGGTGTACCAGATGCTGACATTCTATCACATTTGCTTTAGTTCTGTGTGTGCGTGTGACTGTGTTTCTTCCTTTCTAAGAAACGAAACCTGACAATTCAGACCTTTTCCCCACCAAATCTCATTCCCCGTTCCTCAGAGGTAAGTCAGGTGGTATCCTTCCCATGTATATATTTTTTATTATTTATTTTTAGTGTAAGCAATGTGTGCATTTTTGTTTTGCTTTACATTTGTTTTATAAAACAATATTTTGGGCTCCTATTCAGACCTGAAAGGGACTTAAGCAAGCAAGTTGCCAGCCCTCCTGGTTTATCTGAGAACTCTCAGCCCTGGGGGAACATAAAGGACCTGCTCACTGTCACTCATGCACTCAGGGGGTCCTCAAAGGAACAGGATCCTGAATTCAGGTTCTCCTAATTTCTCTTCCTGGCTTTTCTTCTATGTAAAACCTACCACTGAACTCACCTACCCACATCACCTGTCCATCCGAATCAATTTGGGGAAAAGAGGTTGAAGGGAGATGGGAAAAGGAAATACGACATCGACTGGGACCCAAACCCTAGTCAGGATGAAAAGATATGCACTTGCCTGAAACATGAAGTATTGATTCTTAGGACGACCTGAAGATTTGTTTCACTCAACAGTCATACACTGCCAGACAGTGATCAAAGACCATTTCAAGGATTCACTCACCTAATTTAAACATTACAGTAAGTCCGTAATATAAACGCTTGTTTCAGCCTCCCCGTTTTACAGGTAATAAATCTGAAGCATAAGGGAACTAAGTCACTTCCCAAAGTCACTCAGCCCATTCAGTGGAGCCCTCACATCTGAATCCTGACCGTCTCGTGACAGCCGGGGTTTCAACCACCATACTACCCCGATTTCCCAGGCTAGAAGTAGCACCTGAGCAGGTGAAGTCACCACGCGAAGTAGGAACTTGCAAATCACAGAAGGGAGGAGCAGCTGTCAACCAATCATGAGAGAGGACTTAGAAAAAAGAAACAGGGTTTGAAATGCACACTGGAGACTAAATTTTAATTACCTGCTGTTTGTCTGAAACATTTTTAGTTTACAAAAGTCACCTACAGCAATGCGAAACAAACAATGTAGAACTGTGAGTTTCCCTCCCCTATTCTTCTGGTTAAACAGTATTAATAGATAGAGATGCATCCTTCCTCTCTCCCACCATAATACAAATAGACACAGGGCTGTTTTTTATTATAAAAATGAAAGCGTATTGATCAATTTCTACAGTTTTTATTTTGCCTTTGGCGATACTTAAAGCACATTCCTCCAACCGAACGGAGATCTGAGCTCTCCATAACAATTGAATAATACTCCATAGGATGTGACCTATAGTTTGTTCAGCCTTGTCCTTATCAGTGAATAGGGAAGCTTATGTCTTGAATAAAACGGCCGGTCCCACTGCCATCCGGATGGGGGGCGCCGCCGCAGTGGCCGGCTGACAGAGCCAGCGACACAAAGAAGCGCTGTCCCCTGCCAAGCGCCGCCCCTCGGCTGGATCCCGCCGGGAGGAAGTGGGAAGGAGGAGACTGCTCGAGAGCCCCTCCCCCGCTCCCGCCCCGTCTCCTCCGCGCTCCGCTCGCCGCCCGGGCGCTGCCTGCAGGGACGCCCCTTCCCCGCCGCTCCGTGCGCCCGCTCTGCGCCCAGCCCTGCCCCTCCAGCTGCCCCCTCGGAAGTCGCAGGGCAACCAGGTGAGCTGCCCTCCGAATGCCCCGCAGACTGCAGAAGGGCTGGTGGCGGCGGATCAGCCCGGGCGGGGCGGGGGGGGGGGGGGGGCGGTGCCGGAGGCCGAGGGGGACGCGGTCGGAACTGCGGAGGCCCAAACCCGGGACAGATTCCCTCGCCGTTTGTGTCTCGGCTGCTGGCGCTCGGGTTCTGCGTGGCCCCTGCCGCAGTGCTCCTCTCGGGGCCCTGTCTGTGATGATTGTTTGTCTGCTTTGTGTCCTCGAGTTGTGCACAGGCCTGACTTAGAGGAGCAGCATCTAATCTACAGCCCTAGGGGATGAGAATACCGTGGCCCAGGGAGGACGGGCTGGCTCAGGGTCACACAGGTGGCTGGTCACGGAGCATCACTTCTGTCCTACTGCCCCTTGATCTTTGCAAACACTGTGTCTGGGACCAAGATCCCTCCCGCTCGCACTGGTCCCTCCCAAACCTCCGTGCCAGCAGGCCTGCAGAAATCCCTGCCCACCCCAGCTTTTCCGCTCGGCGCCGCTCCTCTCCTCGCTGTCCCCCTCCACCTACGCCCCCCTCCACTCCTCCTCTGACGTCACCGACTTGCTCTTTGTGGACTGGCTCTGGGCCTGGGTGAGGGCCTGCAGAGGAAAGCGGGGACAGGGAGCTCACACCAGAACTTAGTAGTGACAGCCCTTCGGAATGTAGACCGTCCCTTCCCCAGCACTGTGCCTCTGATGGGACACCCCTGGGGCAGCCTGATCAATAGCTAGTAAGGGGCAGCCCCAGGATTTTTTAGAAAACAAAGCAGGCCTTCTCACTCCTGGGCTGGTGGTCCTCCATTTTGCTCCTGCAGGGAGTCACGCAGGGAGAGAAGTGAGCAAATATGAGCTAGAGAATGACGGAGAGCCCTGGGGAACTCAGGAATGAAGAAGGGGGATGGTAAGATCAAAATGGGGGGAGACAGGAAAAGCAAAGTTTAGAATCGTGCTCACTTTTATGGGAATGGGGGAGAGAATGATTCCGGAAAGCTGCAAGCAGACCTTCAAAGATAACAAGTAATGGTCTGTTTTTTAAGCTGGGTTGTAGTATATGGGAGTCTGTTTAATTTTAAAAATTGTTTTATTATTATTTTACCATCTATATCCTTTCATGTGCATTACATACTCTTTTAAATGTATGAATTAAACCACTTTAAGTAAAAATTAAATAAGACTGAGCGGGGACTATTTCAGACAGAATGCAGAAGAAGAGGTGGGACCCACCCTACTTGTGGCTTAAGAAAAGTTGATGGACATTGGAAAAGACATAGGAGGTATAAGGAAAAAAGAAAAAGGGCTCGTGGAGAAAACGGCATGAAGAAGAGAAGACTTCTAGAATTGGATGCCTCTGGTAGGCATCATCTTTCAAGGCCCGGGTGGCCGTTTGCTGAAGAGGTCATCCTAGGTTGGCCCTTGCGCCCACACCTCACAGCCATCATTCAGTCATCCATCTGCAGGGTAGCTATTCGTTCCCCCAGGAAACCCACAGGACCTGACCGCAGACACTCACCCTGCTTTGAGGATTTGAAATCAAGATACAGTGCAGGATGCAACACCAGCCCACAGCCATGTAGTCCATGTGTCCATGTAACATCTCTTAAGGGAAACTCCACTTAAGGTACTGTGGGGTCGCTTTGTGGCAAGCGTAGGGGACTTATAAAGCTCTCTCCCTGAGCTATAAGTGGTGCCGGCCATACCTTCTGCTTGAGAGGTGTTTGGGTCCCCAATTGGTGGGCCTGGGGGAGAGAAAGCAGGATCCATGGAAGTAGAACCAAGGAGGAGGGACTTCAGGGGAGAAATAAAAGGGATTTCCCCAGGTTATGTCTGTCGGAGCTCACCAAGCCTGGAGGGCAAACAGGGATTCAGGCACAGAGGAGGAATTTGGTTTGAAAGTGTCGGCGTTACCCATAGCTGGTTCGAGTGGGAACAGAACCAGCTGCAAAGCTCAAGGAACACGCACAGCTGAGAAAAATCGAACTTACTGGTGGGCAGATGCAGAACTTGGGAGGTAAAGGAAGACGTTTTAGGACAAGAAAGATGGGATCAGTTAATCTAATCATTTGTACTCTTGGGTACTCAGTCATTCCATGTACGTTTACTTGGCTCAGTAAATTGGTATTACCTGTGCTATTTTTAATTGTAATAGTAATACAGAAAGCAATTTAAAGGATATAAACTTGTATAAAGAGGAAGAATACTGTTCGCCTCACCCCTTCCTAATGTTAGTACGTTGAAATGTGGCCTCATAGGCTTTCTATGTTTATAAGAAACAGGTGCTTGTGAGGCTTATCTATTTCTGGTGCTTAAGAACGTGGACTCCAGGACTGAGTTTCCTGGGTTTGGATGCTGGATCCACCGTGACCACCTATGCGACTTAAGCAAGTGACAAATTCTCTGGCCACCAGGTTTTTTTGTTTTCTTTGTGTTTCTGCCCATCTATAGAGTGGGCAGAGGGAGAATACATACCTCAGAGGCTTATTGTCAGGGTTATAATTTATGTAAAGCACTTAACAGCAACGCCAGGACCTGGTGAGCACTGTTCACTTCTCCTGAAATGACCAGTTCTGCTAGTGCCATCTCCATCCATACAAAAGAGGATTTGTGTCCTATGGAGTACGATGACTTGAAATTTTCACTTAAAATATAGCTAGGACATTTGTCTAGGTACAGGTAAAGCAGACGTGACTATCCTTTGCGGTAGCTGCGCGATGCTTTATAGTGCAGTCTATCATAGCTGACTCAGTCTCCCTCTCAAATGTTGTCTGGCCACGCACACAGCCTCGGTGTCAGACCAGGGCTGACCCTGCAGCCTCACTCACCGTGCAGGAAGGGGGGAAAGTGGCAGAGAGAAAGGGAGCCCGGGCGTTTCCAGCCAAACCCCACTCACCTTGGGCCAGCAGGCCAGCCCAGGAGAAAGGTAGGAGGAGAGCCGTCTGGAAAAACCCTACTCATTTCCCTGGTCCCCCGCTTCTCAGATCTCTAAGCCACCTGCCTGTCCCTTTGTCACCGCATTCTTCTCCTGTGAACTAGCTCAGAGTTCAACCTGAGGGACAAAAATGTGAGTTTCCTGCTCAGGGTGTGTTTGAAGTTTCAGCACCAGCAGTGACCTAGGCCCAGAGGGAAGGGGTGTGAAGGGCAGCTTTTCATGGGGTGCGAATGGGTGGCTGGCAGTGGGGGTGGAGGGCTATGCCTCACGGTTGTATGTCAGGCAGTACAGTGGGTCATGGGGGCAGGATGTACGGCTTTGGGTTAGAGACCCTCTCTCCACAGGACCCGAACTGCTTCCAGGAAACATCCCCTGTCATTTATCTATCTCCACTTCCGGTCTGTCTTTGTGGCACCGGGCGTCCTTGTGCGTACATCTTCAGTGCTGCCACTCTTCTTCCTAACAACAGTTATTAGAAGAGGGCCACTGGTCCAAGGAGAGGCACGCTTTGACACTGAGTTGCCACCGTCAGGTGGTTGTCAGATTCTCGGTCCTTCAGCAGGTGTGACACTGTCCCCAAGCCTTTTGGACACTGGACATTATTAGCTGCCTTTGTCGGCTTCACCTTCTTCTCCACCTTTTCCTCTTCTCTGTCTTCACCGCTTTCTTCTTTGACAACATGGGTGACATACATTGTATTTTTATTTGTCTGGCTAGTGAGATTGGGCATATTTTCATAGACTAATGGGCCATATACATTTCCTCTTCTGTAAATACCTTCTCAGGAGGATAGGATCTCAATAGGAAGATGTGGGAGAGGAAGCAGGAAGGGACGAGGATGGGAAGAGAATCTGACCTGAAAGGAGGGCATGTCCCAGGGCGCCAGGTGTTCTGGAAGCTGCGGAAAGGCTGGAAAAGTAAGGAGCCCCCAGCCCTGGCAGCCTCCCGCCACGGAATGCTCACATATTCCCCTGTGGGCCAAGGCGAGGTCTAGGGGTTCTCTTCAGGAAATAATACCATGGTAGCATTAGAAGAGCAGAAGTGAGAACAGATACTGCTGACTGAGAAACTGGATCAGTTTAGTCAGGGAATGAGTTACTGAGGACCTGAATGAGGTTGATGGCAGGCAGTTTGATTGGAAATCGTGAACGAGGACATTGACAGGATATGGGGCAGGCAGGAGAAGGGACACAACTGTGGCTCTGTGGCTTGCTGTCCTGGTTATTTGTGGACACCGGGAGGAGCCGAGAGGGCAGAAGCTCTCATTAACTAGCTGTCTGCCGATCGTATTTTCTCCATAGTTCTCTGAGGTAGAGGTTACCCTCGGTAACAACCAGGGACGTCAAGCTTAGGTCGTTGACCTACGCGGAGCTCCTTTGGAGGGAAAAGAATCAACGGGAGACTTCTTCAGTTTTAGACTGCTACCCATGAAGGAGTGGCCCTTTCAGGAGGGGCCTTGGGTTCACCAGCTGTGTCAGGAGCGGGGCCTTCCCATCGTGGCCAGGAAGGCATGTTCCTATGCCAAGGGCTTTTTCAGGGGCCAGTGGAAATACCTCAGAACTCAATATAATACTAATTATTATTAATTTTGGCTCCAAAATTGTGAAAACTATAAAATTAGAATCAGTAAATGCTTAATCCAGTGTTTGTAAAATCTAACGTTAGGTTAGGTTTTTTGTTTATAAAAATTCTCTATTATGTACGTACTTAGTTTACACTTGACAAAATAATTATAAGCACATATACATAGATATGTGTGTGTATTGCTCTATATATGCATATACATATATAATAAATAATTGAGTACTCATAAACATAATAAATAACTGAAAGACACCAAGCCTGTGTTATTTCCTCCAGTCCTCAGGACAACCTGATGTGGTAGATCCTATCATCCCTCCTTAATGAGTGAGGGAGCCAGGTGCGGGATGAGGTACCTGGTTTTGCTGTCAGTAGCAGCAAAGCTGAGTTTCAGAGCCAGCCAGCCTAACTCCGGAGCCGAACTTGTAATCACTTTGCCATATAACCTTGAGAATGAGCATGTGCTCTGACAAGGAAAATAGAAAAGAGATAAGGGCCGAAGATAAAATCATAAGGAATATCTGCGTTTTCAGAAGCGGTAAGAGAAGGATAAAAATAAGTGGTTCAGTACTTCCGGCCAAGATGGAGGCATAGGTACACACTGTGCCTCCTCATACAACCAAAAGAAGGACAACAATAAATTTAAAAACAGAAAACAACCAGAACTGACAGAAAATCGAACTGTATGGAAGTCAGACAACCAAGGAGTTAAAGAAGAAACATTCATCCAGACCGGTAGGAGGGGCAGAGACAGGCAGCTGGGCAGAGAGGACTTGCGGCAAGGCAGCGGCTGGAGGACCGGGCTGTCCCACACCCACCTGCATGTAAACCGGGAGGAACAAATGGGGATCAAAATAGACCGTGTAACCCTGGGTCCCAGCAGGGAAATAAAGCCTCAAACCTCTGAAAATACCTGTGGGGGTTGCGGTGGTGGCAGTGGGAGAAACTCCCAGCCTCATAGGAGAGCTCGTTGGAGAGACCCACAGGACCCAGAACGTACACAAGCCCGCACACCCGGGAATCAGCACCAAAAGGGCCCAATTTGACTGTGGGTAGTGGGAGAAGTGACTGAAAACTGGCAGAGAATAGAGCAAGGAGCATTGTTCCCTCTCGGACCCCTCCCCCACAAACAGCATGACAACGCAGTGACGTGGTCGCCCCACCCTGGTAAATACCTAAGGCTCCACCCCTTACTATGTAACAGGTGCGCTGAGACCAAAAAAAAAAAAAAAAAACATTGCCCAAATGAAAGAACAGATCAAAGCTCCAGAAAAAAATACAACTAAGCAACAAAGAGATAGACAACCTATCAGATGCACAGTTCAAAACACTGGTAATCAGGATGCTCACAGAATTGGTTGAATTTGGTCACAAATTAGATGAACAAACGAAGGCTACACTAAGTGAAATAAAGGAAAATGTACAGGAAAGCAACAGTGATGGGAAAGAAACTGGGACTCACATCAATAGTGTGGACCAGAAGGAAGAAAGAAACGTTCAACCAGAACACAATGAAGAAACAAGAATTCAAAAAAGTGAGGAGAGACTTAGGAATCATAGGGGTACCAGAAGGAGAAGAGGAAGAGAAAAAAATTGAAAATTTATTTGAACAAATAATGAAGGAGAACTTCCCTAATCTGGCAAAGGAAATAGACTTCCAG
>VMDR010023662.1:0-15461 GCA_007922815.1 Macrotus californicus | reverse complement strand
GAGAAGAACAGTTTGGGGGAATGAGGGGGAAGAAAACATAATGGGCAGCTGGCAATTTCTAAGCGGAGAGTTCTATCATGGTTATGTTCTCCATGAAAAATGCAAAGGATTTAGAACATTTAATCTTTTTAAACAAATTTCATATCCTAATGTCATTAGCAGAGATATTAGTAGCATAAAAACATTTCAACTTTATAATCTACCATGGAAATGAAAACCATAAATAATACTGTAGAAACATAATAATCTGGCCATGATTATTGTTAATTTATTTTCCAATTATTATTTAGTTATACTTAATGGCTGATTCCCCTCCCAAGTATTGATATAACACCTTCAACCACTGTATGTTTTATGAACTCATCAACTCTATGATATATACACAAGTTTATTATTGTTTTTGCAAATAAAAAATTATGTAGGAATAGCTCAAAGGCGTGAAAGAAAAGTCAAAGTCTAAATACTTGCCATAGGGATCACATAGCCCACCTACATCTGCTTTCCATGAGAAAAAGAAATCTTTACCAGGATCCAAAGGAAATAAACAAATAGCAGTATTTGGATGAGATATCAATAAAGGAAATCAGGAGCCAATATAGTATAAAAAGGTTGATAAATCTTTGTTATGATTCTCAGGAAGCTCTTAGACTGTTCCCTTTCTCCACTGAGGGTATTTGCTATTTGCTGTTACATCCTCTTAGTCACCCACCACTGCTTCACATCCCTTACTTCTTACCTACTATTAAAATTTCCAGAAAATTTGCAATGGAACAGTCCTCAGGGTGAATGAGGGCTTTATGACAGGTCATATCGGTTAAGCTGAACTACATTCCCCAGAATTCTCTTTCCTAGATGTTTCCTGTTACAAGGGGCCCGAGAGAGCTATTCTTTGGCAAGACCTGGAGGGCAGAAATGAAACAGCACCCTTCTACAGTTTACCACCCACCCTGTCGGCACGAGGCAGCAGCTGGGCCTGCTTCTGGGCGACCAAGTATTTGCAGACTTAAAATATTATAGTAACAATCCAGAATATCAGCGGGTGCAGTTCAGTGCTTTGAACTGAGCTGGAGAAATTGAAGCAAGAGCTCCCAATGCTTTAAATTTCCATCCTAAGATCTGCCCAGAGGAAGTGAAAGCTCGTGGGACTACCCTGAGGAAAACTGATTTCCCGTCATAGTGGGACCAAGATTTCTGAAGACCAAACCCAACACCTAATCCTGTATCTGGCTGAACTATAAGGAAAATTCAATTCCCCACCTTGAAGAGTCTCTTAAAGTTATGACATCAACTGGGAAGGAATGAGACCCTGATACCTGGAATGGCACACAGGGACAGATTCTGATGACCCAATGTCTTAAAATCTTTTGAGCCATCTTTGCTGGGGGGGCAGCCCTTTCTCCTTTGCCCGAGCAGGTTAGTCTTCCTTTTCCTAAAGAGCCAGTAATGGCTCCCCTGGACATAGCTGTCTTGCAAGGCATTATTAGTGTCATCCTCTGGACACGCCCTTGTCACTGTTTCTGATTTATAACCAGACTCAAGTCTCAACAGGCCCCAGAGGGGAAGGGACAAATCATGACCTCAGATAAGGTACAACAGTCACCAAGAGAATTGTAGGATCCGCTGGTTGTGTTTGACGGAAGCCTGGAGTATGTGAATACGAGCAGATCTTACCATTGTGGGGTCCAAGCACAGGGAATATAAAGTTGTGCCAGGCCTAAAATATTGCTCTAGGTGCATGAAGGAGAGATTCTAGATTTAACATTTTAAGTGGAAGAATTAGAAAGAAATGGCCCTAACTTTGTGTGTGTGTAGCGTGGGGGGTGGAGGGGGGATGGTTGAAATATGGATCAGAAATTGGCTATACCAAAGAGGTCAAAATGCCACAACTTTCTTGGAATACTTCGGGAAGGCATCCGAAAGCATTGGAGTATTGGAAATATTCAAATATTTTGTTTTGTTGTGTTTAATGGAAGACCTGCTTCCCCAGTTCAGAGGAGTCCAGAGAATATTCTTTCTACCACAGAATGAGAAATAAATTTGTGACGGGACCCATAGCTTCCTGGGAGAGCTTTTAAATATATATATTTTTTCTGCAGCAAACCAATACAACCCTGGTATCTGGTCTGCACCCGAAGGTCAGGAAGGGCTGCCATAGGACCTCTGGGAAACCGATTTTATGTTGGGGTTCACTGGTGGGAGGTGTGGGAGAAAAGTGTATAGAAGGAACCAGAAAGAAAAAAAAAAGTGATCATTTGCTAGAAGGGAAAAATCAAAATGGCATTTGGTCAGAATGTCTCCCAGTGAGAATGTCTGGGCTCTTCCTCAGCCTTGGAGAAGCGGGTTAGAGACATGACTTCCCAGACCTACCTGTTGGAAGCCAGATTTTCAGATCTGTACCCCGTAAAGAAGATGTGACCTACTTTCCGGGATCATGTAAGCACTGTGATGAGGTAAACAGTATTCTCAAAATCTCACTAAGGTAATAAATATGCACCGACATTTTTCAGTGGCAGTGAAGAGTGAGACACACGGAGTTGGCCAGTAGAGGCCCTGCAAGGGCACCACGGGCAGAGGACAAAACGTGCTTTCGACTTGCCGCACAGCCCTGCTTTCTGGCCTTGACCTGTGACTGCGGGAAATAAACGAGGCCGCTGGTCTTTATATCGGCTTCACAGCCACCTCCCAAGTATGCTAATGTTAGCTCAGCAGTCATGGGAACAACTTATTTTCGTCACTTAACACTTGAAAGTTTACATTTCAGACACCTTATTTTGTGGGTTGCTAGAACTTTCTGTCCTCAAACCAGGAGCACAGGTGTTCCCTGTTCAGCCTCTCTTTTCAGTAACAGGTTTCAATCAATTGTAGTCTAACTAGGGCGACAACCATGGCATGCACTGTGGGACTCTCGCTTGGAAGACAGTTGTACGGAGGACCACAGCATAAAATACTCAGCCCCCTTCTCCTTACTCTGTTCTTGAATCGATCAAACTAGCAAAGCTCAGCAGCGCCTGGAAGTTTCTATTATTCGAGTTCTCATCCTCGAAGGAAGCCAGAATGGCCTCCTTCTGGGAGGCCTTTCAAACTCTAGGACTGCATTTCCACCAAGGCGTCTGGAATTATTTTTCAAGCCTCCTTACCACATCCCTTTGTATGTAACACTCTCAGGTGTCTTTCTTTCTGCTTCCGTTCTGAGGGACACAGTATTTTATCCGGTGGGTTGGTTTTGACTCCAGGATATTTTTCTCAGTGGTGAGCGGATGCTCCGAAAGAGGCATGAAAGATGCTCCTATTGGCTGGAAGGGAGAGCAAGGGTGTGCACAGCCTTGGTTAGGATGCTTCTCCTCACAGACAGGAAGTGTGGTTGGGGCTTGGGTCACAGGGCAGTGTGGATTGGGAAGACCGCCCTCCCTTGTGAGATATCAGAAGTGATTACTGTGGAATTCTAAGCATCCAGGTCATCTCAGCAGTTTGCAAATTCACAGGGTAAGTTTCTCAGCATGAAAAGTCTGAAACATGTTTTGAGACAAAAACCATTAGGAGCATTGTTTTCTAAGACATTTCACAGCTTATCCATGCTGAGCCATGTAAAAGAGGGAAAGAAACTACAACAAAATGGCATTGGCCCCTGACCACACTGCTACTTAGAATATTATGAGGACTAGCACGGAACTTGAGGGCGAGCTGCAGGCTCAATGGAGTCTAGCACCTAATTATCTGTCAGGTGCCTTTGCATTTATTTAAGCTACTAATTAGAATTGTAACTATTGCCCCATAAAATACATATAACCTGGTGGCTTAATAGCTGAGCTCTTTTTTAAAAAAATATTTTAAATTTTTTTTCTTTACTGATTTTTTTTTGAGAGACAGAGAGAGAGATCAATTTGTTGTTCCATTTATGTATGCACTCATTGGTTGTTTCTTGTATGTGCTCTGACCTGGGATCGAACCCACAACCTTAGTGTATCAGGATGAGGCTCTAACCAACTGAGCTTCCCTGCCAAGGCCTAATAGCAGAAATCTTTATATGAAGGGGTAGAAGAAGAAATATTAGAAAACGGTTTCCTGTTGTCTTTTCTAATCAGCAGACTATGAAGGCAATGTAGCATTCAAAAATGCGTAAAAGAAAGATGATATTGGCATAAAATGAAAAAAAAAAGATATTTTGTGTCATTGGAATCCATTTGTTTGTTTATGATCTCAGTATTCTTTTGGGGATTTACCGAAGCACAAGATATGAGTGAGTGACATCAATGCTCTTTTCTGTTGTGAATGAAAGGAAAGCTGGGTTCTGAATTCACAGGGCTCACTTATAGGACAAATTCCTCTTTGAGCAGCCGTGGATGACCAAGGCTATTTATTGTGCTCCTCCAGAACATAGTCCTTGATGACAAACACAGTGAACTATGAACTTCAGCTCTGCTACTTGATACCCAGTGTGGTCTTGGGTAAATTCTTAGTCTCTCCAGATCTTAGCTTTTCTTACCTGTAAAATGGGGCTAAAATAATCATTTCTATTCATAAAGTTATAGAAGAGTAAAATAAAGAAATATAGAGACTATGCTTGGCACTGTGTCTGGCACATAATGAAAGCCCAAGAAATATTTGCTATTTTTAAAGTTGCAAGCTTCTATAACCGTGTAACATTCTTAGCATGCTTATAGGATTTAGATCCATAATAGGCTGGTCTTTTAATGGAGCAAGGACCCATGGTTTCAGATGCAGTATGACTACGTAAAGGAATTTCAGATTGGGTCAAATGAGTGTATGTTCCCTGAAGGTCCCAATGAGAGGAACAGGGACACCCAGAACTGAGCATGAAGATAATCAGCTGGTAATCGAACAGCCTGGAACCAGGTAAGAGCAGTGAAGAGCTGTCTAGGCAGGCAGGCCTTCCTCTGGTGAGCAGGCAAGGAATTGGAGAGGTTGGAAGGGAGCACAGGTAAAGGGCAGGTGCAGAATCTTCAAGGGCGCATTACATGGAGGGATGCTACATGGGGCCACAGGCATTAAGTCGGAATCAAAACCTAGAAGGGGAATCTTTCAGCAAGAGTTGAGGAATGAAAGCACATGCTGGAAATGGACCAAAGAACTAGCTGATGGACCATATCAGCTGAGCCACATCCAGGATGAAGGGACAAAAGGATGGTGAATCCATTTATTCATTCATCTACTACGTGCCAGGAGCCAGATGAGTCAGGAGAATAATGCATTGTATTCGGGGGGGTGGGGGGGAGAGAGAGAAAGAGAGAGAGAGGGAGGGAGAGAAGGAGAGAGAGGGGGAGAGATGGAACTCTGAAGCATTTCTCAGTTTCTATTTGTTCATTCAATAAATACTTATTGGCTACTTACTTATTTATGCGGGGCTATGTTCTAGGCACCGGATATACAGCACTAAATAAAGACAGCACCCTGTACCCCCATGGAACTTGCATTCTAGCGGGAGAAAGATGCATACGAAACAAAAATAAATAAATAAAGTGGGGTCACAGGTGAGGTGGCCACGGGCGATCTGCAGGGCGGGGAACAGAGGTGTCCTGGGGGTGCGATTCTACTCCAGCATCCATCACACTCTGTGGGTGTTTGGATAGGTGTGGGAAATGTATGTGTGAGGTTTCAGGCATTGTCTTACAATATTTAGCTTATACCTAGCGTTCTCTGGATACTTAGGATCCTTTCATTTTATAAATTAAAAAAGTCAGTAAATTGAATTTAGGATAAGGAAACATAAAAAGAGATGTATGACGAACCTTAGAAATCATCTAACATAAACTTCTTAATTTATAAAGTTTCACACTGAGGCTTAGAATTCTTTTTTTTGCTCCCCTACCTCATGTAACTAATTTTTTGCCAAATTGGAATGAAAACAAAGCTCCCGGTTCGGTGACACCAGGTCGGTAACTCCAAGGTGTTGGCTCAAACTAAGCCTCACAGGATGCATTCCTGCTTGGAGAGCAGAGAGAGCTCAGGGACCCGGGATGGGTGGCCGTCCCTCCTCATGGCTGATCCCAGGGCAGAAGCTGTCGCCCCACTCCTAATGTCTCACTGAGTGACGCTGCCTTCTTTGGCTTTGCAACCCGGAAGGGTGAACGTGACTCTGAGCATGTGCCATCTAATGGCACACTCTCCATTTTGTCTTTGAAATACTGAAACTGACATACAAAGAAAAACATGTGTCTATGTTGGCGGCATTTAAAAATAAAATATTTAAATGGTAGTTATGGGTCTGTTTTGGATGTTTCAAACCTGTTTTACAGGTTTGATCAGCCTTCTTGGCGAGATTCTGTGTTTTATTTTAGACCACCACATACTTTTTTTTTTCTGTGCTTGGGGTATAGTTGCAGCTGGGAATCTGTTTTATTTCCACGTGTGCTATGTGGGATCTTGGTGTTCGGCTTGCATAATAATGAGGGACATTGAGGAGAAAACCACTGGCACCCAGTCGGACCCCTGCTAATCAGAGTCAGGCCAGCTTAGCTCAGGAGGGGCCTGTTGAATGCTGGTTGCTTGAAGGTCTGTGTCCTTAATGTATCAAGAACCTGCTGGAGGGAAATAAGTATTCTCCTGAGGATCAAAACTTCTGAATTGGGAGTAACATCTGTCTGGATAACAGGCATAAATATTGGGGATGTGGATGCAGATCAGAGGAGATCAGAAAGGCAAACTTGAGACAGAGGGTCATAAAGGAGACGACGGGGACATACGGGCTGCCCGTGTGAACTCACATGAAGCTTTTCTCGAGAACTGGAGCTGAGGCAGACATCAGCTATTCCCAAGCTGCTGGCGGCGGCCATGAGGTTGTTTCTCAAGTTCTATCACCCGCACAGGACTCTCAGAAACCTCGTGAACACCAGAGATTACCACAAGGCTTTGGCATAGATTTCAGCACAGCAACCAAGGTTACTGCCGGGACTGTTAGAAGAGGACGCAGAGACTCACTTTATTCTACGTTGCCCATGACCTCCATGGAGAACAAAATACCTACACTTATACCACAGCCAGTCAGCCAACCTAATTTTTATTATGGGATTTCCTGTCTCTTATTCTTTTTGCTACCTTAGATCAACAAATTTCAGAAGTCTTTTTGCTCATGTAGCAGCAACATATCTCAAGTACAACTCTTACTAAATATTTATAAAAACGCTCGTTCTTTTTCTGCACAGTTATTAGACATTTTTCTTAGGATATATTTAAATGATACATTTTTTTAAAAATGATGAGTATAGATTTAAACTTACACTAACGTTCTTAAAGGAGAGATTAAAACTCATATTCCAACTATGTTTGAGAAGACTGACATACTTTATGTTTCTTAATTATCTTTAAAGTTCCCCACTGCATTTCTGTTCAAAAGACTCAATTTACTCTGTGCCGATGAAGGAATAAAAGAACCTCCCAGACAACTGCTACTTCGGATGAGAAAGTATTTCATCCCTTTGTGCTGTCAGAATATAAAACTTTCATGTGAAGGGCATTTTTAACCTTCTTTTATTCGACACAAAGTCACGACATTGTTCAGGTCACAATTGACATTCAATATTAATTTCATAAAATTTTCCAGTACATAGATTTTTCTGTGTTTATTAATTGGCAATGTCTTTTGGGTCTTTGACTCTCAAAAATATTTTATGATATATGAAAGCAATCTCAAAACTAGCTTGACAAAATTGATCCGTCTCTTGAGGATTTTACCAGCCTACTGAGATTTCTTTAACCCTTTTCCCACATTTCCTGTTCTTTCAGCAGGTCACTTCATTCAAAATCTTATTTTGGACCCACTCTGACCCTTTTTTCTATGTATTACTTTTTTGGAACTGTTGGGGAGTTTGAGGAATCAATAGTAGCCTGGAGGGATGGCTGCTGAATTCTTTCTTCATCTGAAATGGCGCAGTAGAAGAAAGCCTACCTCCTTCTAAATTTACATTTGGGAAGCTTTCAATCTTCTGCAAATCTCATTAACTGTAAACCTACTTGCATATTCATCACCCAATGTTTTACATCGGTGTTCGGTTATACTGTCTTCAGTGTGTTTTCGATGGCAGTACACAGACTTGCTTTAGTCACAGGTCTAGGTTCATGTCACGTTGTCATCATCGGCCCTCATCTCATTGTAATCAATGATCCCTTTCTTCAAAGTCCCCAGTCCCATCCCTCTCCTGCTCCCCTTCTCTCACCGGACACTTTCTCTGTTTTGCTGAAGATATGTCCATTTGTATATCTTATCCTTGTGGAATATTGTTTTGAATCTTGGATTTCAGTAAAGGGAGCTAGCAGCCTGTGTGTTCTCACCATTTTTAGAAATCAGGAATCTATAGTTATTTTCGGAAGACAGACTCTCGTTTGTAATGTGGAGATGAGTTTACACGTTTGGGAGATCCAGACTTGAAAATGTACCTTCCCTGGGCGCGTTTAACATGCACAGTGTTGACCTGACTGCTGTTCCCAATGAGCAGTTGAGCTGTGGTCCATGTTAAGGACCACAGCGCTCACCAGGAAGAATTAACGGCTGAACAAATGACCAGATTTGTTTAAAGTAATGAGAAAAAAAAAAAAAAATGACTCTGGGAAAGATGTCTCAAAATTATTGCAGCAATGTCTCTCCTGGCCACGCTCTCATCTTCCTGGCCAATTTTGATCTTTGTAATCCCTTTCATCTCTCTGATCTGCTACTTTGAAACAACTCCCTTATCTCAATGGGCTGGCCAGCCCTAAAGCACTCACCTCTCTCTGTTGGGTAGACACAAGCTGGAACATTCCAACACTGCCTAGAATCTTCCACCCGGAAACAAAACAAAACCAAGAGAAAGACAAACAATAAGCCATAAACTACCTTCCTTGGCTCTGTGTCTCACCGTGGTCACTCTCTTACATTTCTCACTGCCAAATGTCTTCAGAGGTGTGTCCCCTTCCTCCTGTGGAAGTCCCCATGGAAATGAATGTCCCCTTAGGTGGCCAAATCCAACACTTCATTCTTAGCTCTGCGTTTCCTCTCCTCAGCAAAACAACATTTTCCTTCACTTCACAATTCTCTCTCCAGTGCTGTCTTGTTCAGTTTTAATTGCTAACTCTGTAGGAAATTCCTCCATCTCAAAACCCATGCTAGCTATATTAGTAGTACTTGTATGGTTACCTAGTGGTCACAGCAATCCCGAAGCGTAGTGGCTTATACCAACAACCATTTTATTATGTTACAACTTTGAAGGTCAGAAATCCAAGCAGGGTTTATCCGGACAATTTCCTGTTCCTTGTAGCATTGACGATGACCAGCTGCTCAGGTGGGTCCCAGATAGCTTCATGCACTATTGGATGTTTGGGTGAGATCTCAGGGAAGACTGAGCTCAGCAAACCAGCTGGTGGGAGGGTGTCCACATGGTCTCTCCACCGGCCGTCGCGGCTAGTCAGGTTTCTCACATGTTGGCTGCCCTTCTCCAGGGTGAGCATCTCAAGAGAACCAGGCAGAAGGTGCGTGACCTCCTGGGACTGGCCTCAAAATTTATGCACGTTCATTGTGACCACATTGTCCTGGTTACCAGCAAGTTCTAAGCTAGCCCGACTGAAAAGGAGAGGAATCAGACGCCATCCACCTTCTGACAGCGCAGTAGCCAGGTCCCGTCGCAGAAAAGCATGTGGGATGGGAGCGAGTGCTGCTGTAATGTCACCTGTGGTTAGCAGAGGGCCATTCAGTCAATACTCGGTTGTCTTTGGAAAACACAGCGCACCGCAGTGTTACCCACGTCTAGCACAGTCCCAGACAATCAGTACTCAAAGCAGAAATGAATGAGAGGTTCTAGGGGAGGAAAAGAAGCAGAACCTGAGCCTTGCCTTTTGGGATATTTTAGCTCTGTCCTCACTAGCTGCTGAGAATCAGAGACAATCAATCACGGCCCGGGTCCCTGTGAATCTGAAGAAATAGATCCCCTTCTTTTTCTCTTTCTCTTCTAAAGTGAATCTCAGTGTATAGTGTTTTGAAACTGGAAATGAAACAAGTTTGTTTTCATGGACTGACATCCAGCTGTTCACCTTTCCCCCGGCCCACACGCACATCCACCAGGCTTTAAAAATGGATGAAGTTGTGTATCTGTTGTCTCACCAGTTCAACACAGAGAGATCGAGTCTTTTTCTCTTAGAGGGGAAATTAGAGGGAGTTTCATGGTAAAGCATTTACTATTTCATTATCTCCATGAATGGGAACTACAGTTTCAAGATAATAATTAAACTGTAAGAGTCATGAAAGGTTTCAGAGTCAAAGATATTTTTAAGTGAATTAAATATAAAAACCAATTGATCTAGAAGCCTCTGATCAAATTGTTGGTGCAAAAAAAGTGTGCCCACTCATGGACTTACCTGCCCATGCACCGAGGTAAGCTTTACTTTCTGATGGAGATACGGCTAACAATTACACTGCCAGAGAGTATATTGTATTTTCTAAGTTCCTAGTTATTATACAAAATATTATGGAATCTAAAATTAAAATGTTTAAAAATCACAACAGCAAACATGGGAAATACTTATCCAAAGACACACAGAGCAAGATAAAAGGCCCGCCTAGGCAATGGCACAGCAAGCCGAAACCCAACTAGACAAAAAAAGAATTTCTTCCCCAAACTGAGTATGGTGTCGCATGCCCCGCGAAAACAAGCTCTAGTTTCATTATCTACGTGTCTTGGTAGGTGCATCTTCTTTAAAATTTGGGATGTCTTGCTGAGCTGCAGATAAAAGCCAGGACTCGAAATTCAAGATTTTCCTTTTTCCTGGATCTCAGCCCAGCTCACTGAAGTGGAGAGTTGCATTTATTACGATTCAACAGCACCTAAGGGACTTAGAGGAAGAATATGCATTGATTTACTGTGACTATGGACTGCTGTGATTTGGCCAAAACCAAGGGGCACGGAACATTTTACTTCTTTAACATCTACTCAAGTGAACAGAGGGGAAAGCAAACCCGTGCAGCTGTTGAAATTTAGTGATATGTTTTCGTTAGTTATTGGTTCTGCTGCTTAATCTTTGCATTTATTATTTAAACTAAACATTGGTGAAGATATATGTGCTTGACCTTTCTCTCGATTGTATCTAGTCGTGTTTAAATATAGATGAGTGTAACAATCCCTGCATGAGGTGTATTCCAACAATAAAAATAGTTTAGCTTTTTCAGTTCTTAATAGAATCCGTTTTGAGTGAGGGGTAGGCAAACATTTCTGGGCCCTCAAGATTTATGCCATAGATGTAACTTCAGAAGAAATAGATTCTAAAACAACCTAAACTGGTACTGTTTAGTAGAAGTATTGATGCTGCCATAATGGTTGGAGAAATACCTGTTTCTACTAATGTTTTTGTTAAAATTTCTCCCACGGTGGGCATATGCCTGGAACCCCCGTCTGCCCTCCTGCCTGGGAACAAACACCAAACACACAACTCCTTATTAAATCTGAAATGCAATGGACATTGGTTTGGCCTCAAAAAACTAAGAGTCATTCCTTTTTCTTTCTTTCTTTTTTATTTAGTTGTTAGTTTTTCCAAAGTCTAAAATCTGTCTTTAAGATATGAAGAACTATTCATTAACGCACAAATGCAGTAATGTGACTATGAATTCAGGGAACACTACTGGTCTATCACATCCCCAGCACTCTGTAAGGTCAAATTATAAAGAAAAGGCATTAAACTTGTTGCTCATGTGGTGGGAGGAGAGGAGACAGGTAATTATGAGCAATTTTTTGTGCTGTATATGATACATGTATGAGGGAGGACCTCAAAAAACCCAGAGTTTATTTATAAAAATTGTGTATTTATTCTTAAAATTCTTATTCTTATGTTTAAACTTCAGTTGCCTTCAAAGTACTCTCCATTTGATGCAATGCACCTATGGAGATGTTTCTACCCGCTGCTCAAAACAGTTTTTGAACTTCTAGATTTTGGTTCCTATACAGATTATACAGGAAGTTTTGATTTTGCAACATGATTTGATTTTTGACAATTTAGAAGTTCGTTACTGGCAGCTCAGACAAAGATGAGATGGGAGGTGGGTGTTATTTAAGGAAATCATAGTGGCTCTTTTTTTAAAATTACCATTTAACTCATTGTTTCCACTGGACCGAACAGGAAATGAGGTCATTTGACACCATCTATTTCATTGACAAGATCTTCTTTAAAGGCAATTCCTTCCGTGGCTCTTCTTTCAATGAAGCAGTCCCCAAGGCACTTTCTATTAACAGGTACTTACTGATGGGACGAACTAGAAGAGAGGGTCTGGGGCGGAAAATGCATCTACAGCATCTACTTTACTATGAACTCCTTGTGTAACTCTCATTCTATCTGCCTATAAAGTGAACACCCAAATGCACTAAACTTTGAGACGTTCTGACCACAAATCTATGAAGAACAGAAACTGTGTCCATTTTGCCTCCTATCCTTTCCTCAACACCAATAATAGGGCTCCATAACTAATTGTCGATGAGATAGATATATACCTGAATAGATGTAAAGAAAATCCTTGGAAACCTTGAATTTGTAGTTTTTTCATATAGTCTTGGACTGATCATTTCTTAATGGTAACTGAGTACTCCTTTGAATTTTTAATGTTTTTTTATGTGATTATAATGTTATAAAAATATAAAATTGATATAGATGCTGTGACAGTTTTCTACGGCTGCTGTAACAAAATACCATGAAGTTAGTGTTTGAAAACAACGTGGATGCACTATCCTACAGTTTCGGGGTTCAGAAGTATAGAATACGTTTCACTGGGCCAAAATAAAGGTGTCAGCCGAGATGCATGCCTTCTGGAAACTCCAGGGGAGCATCGGCTTTGTTGTCTTTTCTAGCTTCTAAAGGCTGCCTGCATTCCTTGGTTTGTTGCCCCCTTGAGCAATGGCTAGTCAAGACCTTCTCTTGTCGCATCTCTCCAGACTCATTCTTCTGCATCCCCCGGCCACAGTTAAGGACTCTTGTAATTTTAGTGGGCCTGCCTGGGTAAACCAGGGTAAGCTCCCCATCTGAAGGTCATCTGATTAGCAAGCTCAATTCCAGCTGCAACCTTCCCCTTTGTTGTCACCTCACACATTGACAGGTTCTGGGGGTTCAGATGTGGGCATCTTTGTGGGGCCACTGTTCTACCAACCACAGACACCAAACACTGGGATGGAACTCATTGTTCTGTGACCAGCACAGGTAAAATTCAGTAGTGGCTCATTGTCCTTTGTTAACTCATCCATTCAGTGCAACTGTTACAGAGTTGGAGGGGCTGGGGCGTCTGCACTGAGAGGGGCTTCAGTCCCAGCTCTACTTCTTCTAGTTTTGTTTGTGACCTTGGGCAAGAGAGCTAGACATTCTCAGGGTCATTCTGAGCCTGTAAAATGGCAATGTGTACTGCAAGAGTTTTGTGAGAAATAAAGAAATAAGGAGAGAGGCAATATATATAATGGATAAGCCTATTAAAATATTGATTTATTCTCACTGTTAGGAGAGGATAGAAAGGACGAAAGAGGAGCTAGACTTTTGATTCTTGCATCTCTTGCACCAGTGGTACTTAATAACTACTTTAAAGACCTGTCTGAAACCATCTTGAAACTTTTGTTGGAGGCGTAGGTGTGGCTGGTTACTCAGGAAGAGGAAGAATGGGAGTGAGCATTCAAGAGGATGATGGAGGTAGTCAGACCCTGAGCTCAGGGGGAAACAGGTATTGCTGGACCAGTCAAATGGTGATGGCTGCACATGTGCCAAGGCAGGCTGGGATGCCTGACACAGACTCCCACGGTCACTCCTGGCGCAGAAGTAGAGCAGGTACAAGCCCTGAAAAGGATCATGAAAACCCAGGCAAGGACCAGTAGCAGAGTGGTTCCCACAGACTTCAGCTTTCTTCAGTTATGGGAGGAAGGGAGGTAGGCTGAAAATGTATGATTTTGGCAAATAATGGCATTCGATATTTCTTCTGTTCTAAAGTCTCAGAATGTATAAGAAATTGAAAAATGTAGTCACTATTCGTCAGTTAATTTTCAGTCTATGTGATCCAATTTGGTTCTTTCCAAACAGTGTACATGCTGAACAAAGTAATAAAAATTTCTGATTCTTTCGTATATATTTTTTGCTTCAATGTCTTTAATAAAAAAAGACTCTTTGAAAACGAAATGGCAACATGTTGTGAATTTTTACTCTTTCTCAAAATAATAAAGTGATACTCTCTTATTTGAAATCTTTACTCCTATGCCTGGCATTTGCTAGTCCTAGGGTGCTATGTGCTATTTGTTACAAAATGAAGAAACAATATTTCTGAAAGGCTCACTCAGTATGATGAAGAATTTATTTTAATGACTCAAAAGACACTTACTCTATTTAACCAAAGTGTGCATGCATTTTGATATTATTTTAATTTTTTAAATGTACATCACTTATCCAACCAATTGGAACTATTCTAGTATGCACTTATTTATGAATGTCTTTAAAATTCCAAATGGCTTGTAATGGCGCATTTGAAACTACTGGAGTTGAGGCTGTAAGGGAATATTAAGGCTCATAACTCAGATGAAAAGCTGTTACTGAGGAATTCTCAAGTCATTTTCTAGAGCATAATATCGCGGCAATTTGAAAGACATTTATTCAAACTACCAAGAAAAATTAGACAATCTGATGACAATCTCTTTGCAGACTTCAACCGTTAAAGTCATTCTTGAACTATCCTACTGGAAAAGATCAACCAAACACACAAACATGTACCAGCATGACAATAAATAAACACTGGTGATGGTGATCAAAAGACGCCATGAGAATTTTCAGAGCCAAGAAGAAAAGTCTCCTAAATTAGAAAAACACTCGAGATCTACAGCTAGATTGTTCTAGAGAAGGGGGAGATGTAAATCTCTTCAGTGGCCTTGAGAAAGAGAGTCATTCAGTGATGGTGGTTCAAGTAGTTTAAAGCCAAGTTTCTAGGAACATAATACTCTTCATGGGTTTTGTTCTGCGCAGTAAACATCTCCTTCATTAATATGTATATTCTGTGAACCATCCTATCTCACTCTTACAGGGTGCCATTTTCTGGCTGAAATGTATTTTTCTTGTAATTCTTAAATATCGGTTTTAGAGAAATGTGTCCACAACTTTCCCCCGATTTGAATTCTTTTTAGAGAGCTAAAAAGGGCCGAGCAGTGGCTCTAAATCAGTGTTCCTCAGACTGGGGAGATTTTAGACCCCGGTGACATTTGGCAATGCCCAGAGACAATTTTGGTTGTCACAACCAGATTGGAGGGGTACTACTGGGACCTGGTGGGTAGAAACCAGAAACGCAGCAAAACATCCTACAGTGCAAAGGGCAGCCCCACAACAAAGAATTGCCCCACCAAGGATATGTGAATAGGGCCAAGTTTGGGAAACCCTGCTCTAAATTAAAGAATGGTCACCAAACCTATATATATATATATATATATATATATATATATATATATATATATATATATATATATATATATATATATATA
>VMDR010023661.1:0-15469 GCA_007922815.1 Macrotus californicus | reverse complement strand
CCTTCGTCCCCTCACCTCTTTCCCCCAGCTGTCATCCTGCCTTCTACTGCAAAGAGAAGATAAAATGTGGATCTTAGGGAGCATTTTTGAAACTACTGCAATATTCCAGAAAAAAAATAGAAGCTGCAAATGAGTTCTCAGCATTCATTTCTTCCTTCTGTGACTGACCAGCCCTTTGAAGTAAACCACTATGCATTCTTGTAAGATGTACAGTAAATTACACAAAAGTAAAATAGGAAGAAGAAGAGTAATTTTCAGTTTTGAATTTTATGCTATGGATATTTTAAATCTGAACAAAATACATCAATATGTT
This sequence comes from Macrotus californicus, assembly GCA_007922815.1. NCBI lineage: Eukaryota > Metazoa > Chordata > Mammalia > Chiroptera > Phyllostomidae > Macrotus > Macrotus californicus. Next base: position 15,156 of record VMDR010023661.1, on the reverse strand, counting down.
TAAAAGAATGTCAAAAGAAGGTTATGAAAAGATGCTAAACTTCACTAGCTATTAGGGAAATGGAAGTCAAAACTACAATGAGATTCCACCTCACAACTGTTAGAATGGCTATTATCAACAAGACGGGTGATATACTTTGCTTCCTTGAACAACCAAAGGAAGGACAACAACAAATTTAAAAACAAAAAACTACCAGAACTGCCAGAAAATCAAACTCTATGGAAGTAGGAGGGGCAGAGACAGGCAGCTGGGCGGAGAGGACTTGCAGCAAGGTGGCAGCTGGTGGACCCGGTGAGGCTGTGGTGGGCAGTCCCACATTTGCACGCGGATAAACTGGGAGGAACAACTGGGAAGCGAGACAGACCACATAACCCAGGGTTCCAGCATGGGGAAATAAAGCCTCAAAATCTCTGACTGTACAAACCTGTGAGGGTGGCGGTGGTGAGAGAAACTTCCAGTCTCACAAGAGAGTTCATGGGAGAGACCCACAGGGTCCTAGAATGTATACAAACCCCCACCTGGGAATCAGCACCAGAAGGGCCCAACTTGCTTGTGGGTAGCAGGGGAAGTGACTGAAAGTCATCCGAAAGCCAAGAGTGAGCAAGCAGCATTGTTCCCTCTCAGACCCCTCCCCCACGGCAACATGGTTTGCCTTGCCCTGGTGAATACCTAAGGCTCTGCCCCTTACAAAAGAACAGGGGAGTACAAAAAAAAAAAATGGCCCAAATGAAAGAACAGATCAAAGCTCCAAAAATAGAACTAAGCAATGAAGAGTTGGCCAACCTATCAGATGCAGAGTTCAAAACAATGGTAATCAGGATGCTCACAGAAATGGTTGAGTATGGTCACAGGATGAAGTGAAGGCTATGCAAAGTGAAATAAAGAAAATATACTGGGAACCAACAGTGAAGGGAAGGAAATCTGGACTCAAATCAACAATTTGGACCACAAGGAATAAATAAACATTCAACCAGAACAGAAAGAAGAATCAAGAATTCAAAAAAAAAAATGAGGAGAGGCTTAGGAACCTCCAGGACAATTTTTAACTTTCCAACATTCAAATCATAGGGGTGCCAGAAGGAGAAAAGGAAGAGCAAGAAATGGAAAACTTATTTAAAAACATAATGAAGGAGAACTTCCCCAATCTGGCAAAGGAAATAGACTTCCAGGAATTCCAGGAAGCTCAGAGAGTCCCAAAGAAGTTGGACCCAAGGAAGCATACACCAAGGCACATCGTAATTATATTACCCAAGATTAAAGATAAAGAGAAAATTTTAAAAACCATGAGAGAAAAGGAGACAGTAACCTACAAAGGAGTTCCCAAAAGGCTATCAACTGATTTCTCAAAAGAAAACTTGCAGGCAAGAAGGGGCTGGAAAGAAATATTCAAAGTCATGAAAGACAAGAACCTACATCCAAGATTACTCTATCCAGCAAAACTATCATTTAGAATGGAAGGGCAGATAAAGTGCTTCCCAGATAAGGTCAAGTTAAAGGAGTTCATCATCACCAAGCCCATATTATATGAAATGTTAAAGGGACTTATCTAAGAAAAAGAAGGTGATCAAAAATAGGAACAGTAAAATGACAACAAACTCACAACTATCAACAACTGAACCTAAGAACAAAAATAAAAACAAACTAAGCCAACAACTAGAATAGGAACAGATTCACAGAAATAGAGATCACATGGAAGGTTATCAGCAGGAAGAGGGGGGAGAATGGCAGAAAAGGTACAGGGAATAAGAAGCATAAATAGTAGGTACAATATAGACAGGGTGAAGTTAGGAATAGTATAGAAAATGGAGAAGCCAAAGAACTTATATGTATGACCCATGAACTATGGGGGAGGGATGCTGAAGGGAGGGATGGTACAGGGCAGAGGGGGATAAAGAGGAGAAAAAAATGGGACAACTGTAATAGCATCATTAATAAAATATATTAAAAAAAGAACAAGACAGGTAATAACAAGTGTTGGAAACATGGAAAAAAAGGAACCCTCATTGACTGATGATGGGCATGTAACCTGGTGCACACACCATGGAAAACAGTCTGGCAGTTCCTCAAAAAATTAAGAATAGAGTTACCATATGACCTAGCAATCCTTCTTCTGGGTATCTACCTGAAAAACTCAAAAACATTTATTCGCAAGAATATATGCACCCCTACATTCCTTGCAGCATTATTCATGGATGCCAAGATGTGGAGACAACCAAAGTGTCCTTCAAAAGAGGATTTGATTGGATAAAAACGTGGTATGTATATACTGTGAAATACTACTCAGGCATAAAAAAAGATGAAATATTGCCCTTCGCAGCATGGATGGACCTTGAGAATATCATGTCAAGCAAAATAAGTCAGTCAAGAAAACCTAAGAACCATATGATTTCACTCCTATGTGGGATACAAAACTGAAACTCATGGACACAGACAACAGTGTGGTAGTTACCAGAGGGAAGGTGGTTGTGGTGGTAAAGGGTAAAGGGGCCAAATACATGGTAACAGAAAATGATTTGACTTTCAGTGTAGGGCACACAATGCAATATATAGATAATATATCAAATGTGTACTTGAAGTCTATATGACCCTGTTACCCAACCTGATCCCAATAAATTTAATTTAAAAAGGTCAAGTTTTGATGGCATCTATCATGTCCAACCAGGTTTTCTGAGTGCCTACTAAACATCTTCCAGTTTTTCCTCATTCCTTAAAAGCCACGCATTATTCACTTTTTGTTGCTTTTTTTCTTAATAAATGTTGGTTCCCTTGAAATGTAAAGTGAACAAAGAAACCAAGACTCAAGCACAGGCAACTGATACAAAACAAGGCTCTCATCTTACTTGTTCTCAATTTTGTGCTTTTGTTAAACACTGGTCAAGGTGTAATTTTGGCTGACCTTGTCAGGATTTGACTAACATTGAACTTATATTAAACAAATCTTTTTGACATATGCCACTGTTTACCCACATGCCATCCATTCATTCACAGCTGTTTCACTGAATTCAAGTGCAGAATTTAATATCTGTCCTTATAAACTGTTCACACTGTTGCATTTAATTCCTCGATTTAGCTCTGCCCTGCTGCTTTGTGACGTCTATTTATGGAAGCAGGGCAGCAGCACTGAAAAAGAACTGCCTGACTTTAGAGTCAGACAGAACTGGGTTGAGGTCCTGGGTCTGTTAGTTCTCCATCTGATTTCTCCAAAGCCCGACTAACCCCTTCTTCCTCTGTTTTACCATTATTAATTAGCCTAAACATTTTGTTGGCCTCCTGGTACTGATCTCTGGGCTTCCTGTTTTCCTTAATTAGAGGATGCAAACCCTGACCCCTTAGTCTTTATTGCCATATTCAGGGTAACATTATTGTGTGAAGCTGTAGCAGAAGTAAATATAAATGAACATTTTAAGATCTTACAAGAAACAAACAAGCAACTGTGAATTAGTGTTATCCCAAACATTATTATGAACATGGGAATTACTTCAACATAGCCAGAGTCCAAAATGGGGAACCCTTCAAAAGAAAAGTCACTTAACTGGGCACTTAGTAGGCACTCAGTATCAACTTTGATTGGAAAATGTCAAATTTTAATACATGAACTTGAGCTGGAACCAACAGTGAAAACCCTGCCAAAATAGGTGTCTGAAAAGATAAGATGACTGCATGAAGAAGCCACTGGAACACTAAGTTGAGCTGGACATTCTTTCAGTCCAATGAAGACGGCACTGAGAATCTAGAGCACAGGTGGCAAACACAGGGCCCACGTGCCGAATCCAGCCCTCCACCTCTTTTTATCTGGCCCAGCACCTTGTTTCTACCCAGTGGCGGCACCCAGCTCTCGCTTAACTGTTAGGAATAGTTACATTTATAGAGCCCTAAAATTATATTCGGTCCTTTGAAGGCAACCGCGAGGCTGATGTGGCCCCTGGTGAAATGAGTTTGACACCTCGATCTATGGAATGTAAATATATGGGCTCTGTATAATAAGATATATAAAATATATAAAATTAATGACACAATAACTTGAAATTGCTAATAATTACAATGTCTTTCATAACATGACCTTGGAAAAGTTATCTGAACTTCCTGGCAGTTTTAATAATTGAGAAATTTACAAACAACTTTATTTAGCACTGCAATCAACTACTGAAGTTCCTTAACCTTTTTTATTGTATCAATAATGTAATGAACCTTTAAGATTTTTGTTGCCACATCTGCCTTTCCAGCAATTCAGAGCAGCCTTGTAAAACAAACTGTCACAAGTAAAAATATTCCATTAAAAATTCTGTTATCTGGCATCATGTAGTTGATGTTAAACAATAAATCTAGTAGGTATTTCACATAATATTGTAAAGCTGTGTCATAGTTACTAGTTCAGTAAAGCTATTTTTGTAATAAGCCTCAGCCTTACTAGTTAAAACACAACATAAAGGAGACATTGGGGAAGAAAGTGAAAGACTCTATTCTTAAAAGAAATCAACATCTTACATATAATTTCAGAGGGAAGAAAAATGGGAGGTATCTACAATACTGGAGAAAACACCCAACTCATCCAAAGACTTAGGCCAGTTCATGGCTCTTTTGAACACAACTTCATTTGAAGTTGCTCTTGTGTAAACACAATGTTCTGGATCTCATAATAGTGTTACTAGAATTAAAATGAGATAATTAATAGAAAAAATGTTTTTCAAACTCCTAAAAACTATAAATATATGGTTACTTTTAAAAATCAGTTTCGCTGGTTTCTATAGCACTTTTTTGTATTTTTTCCATTACCATTCATCCATCCTATACCCTCTTCCACCTCCACCCACCAAGCAGCTCTTAAAAAAGCAGGAATGTTGGGAGTGCGGGGGGGGGGGGGGGGACACCCCAGCAGCAACTACGGCACCAAGTATGGTGGAAGCATTGGAGTGAAGGTTTAGTATGAGATGGCTGGGTCTACAAAGAAGATAGAGCTGAGGAGGAAGAAGCTGAAAGAAGACAATTCATAGGAAGTACTGATGCTTTACTTTACAGGGAATTCCAAAACAGCTCCTCTGCCAACCACATTATATGTGACATTATTAACATTAATAATGTATTTGGTGAAATAAATATAGTAGAAAGTACTTTCCTCACTGATCCCAAATAGAAAATTTTTAAAAAGAATCACTATTCAAGTTGGTCATGTAACAGACACCACAGCATGACAAAAGTTATTCATTAACATAGTTCAAAATGTGGTTACCCAAGCTTTCAGGTATTGGCTATCACATTGTGTTTCTAGTGCTTTGAGACCAGGCCCACACGTTTTTACCCCTAAGTGGCGGTCTGCAGCGCTAACTCACACTGTGGTTTCTTACGCAGAACGGTTTTGCTCTCAGTCCACATGGGCCACAGCAACCAAAATCTTTATTTTTCAATAGCACAACAGAAGGAAAAGAAAAGCCCCTAGATCAAAGGTATTTCTAAACATTCCAAAGGGTCAGATTCAATAAATGAACTGACTGGCAATGAAAATCAGCACTAGGTCAGCCATGATCTTGCATTATCTACTTGTGAATTGTACTGTTATTACCCACAATGAGTTTCAAATTGATGTCCCACCTTTACTTCCATTATACCTTGTCCCATCCTATAAAACCGAGCTGAATTAGTCCTTCTGAATGCACTTTTACTGTATGTTCCTGATCTTATGCCTTCAATGAATTCCCACTGTCTACTGAAGCTAAGTACAACCTCCTCAGCTTGAAAAACAAGGCCTGTCCCTACATGGCCCTGGAGGAGTTCATCTCCCCAGAACCCTCTAACCCCCACAATATCTACACTATGGCCCAGAAATTCTGAACTAATTGTTACTTGTCAAATACATCTCATAATTTCCCAGAACTGCACCTCTGATAATGTTCTTCTGACCTCCATAACAGGCCCTGCATGATTATTGCACTTAACAGCATTAACATATTTTCTGCACTTGTACTGATCCGATGTGCCCTCTCTGCATTCCAGGATGATCCTTCACTTAGCATCACGACCGCAAAGATGCTGTAATTTCTCCAGCATGTGCTGGCTCTCTCTTTTGCATTTTGAGAGCACACTCTAGCTCCTAAAGCATTTGCTTATTTACACTGTGTTTAATTCTATTGTCTTCTTCCTTACCTGCATCCAGACCAATATAACTGCTTGCCCTAACTATCTTTTGGAAGGTAGATATAATATAAGTAATTCAATAAACCCATAATTTCGTTATATTCTCTTGAAAGGAAAAGACCATGCTTTGCTCACAATCCAGGGGTGTCCCTAAGTCCCTGTAAATAACACAGAATCTAAGCTACGTTCATTGCAGCAGCAATTTTTTGAATACCTAATTGACTTACCCTACCTACCCAATACTAAAATAGCTGGATGGAAGAAATAAAAGTTTCAAACAGTAATCCTTTCAAATATAAATCCCTAAATATGTATATTTGTTAAAATGGAAGCACCTGGCAAATACCTAAAACCTGGGGTATTTAAAATGTAATAAATAGCTGTGGCTGGTGTGGCTCAGTGGACTGAATGCTGGTCTGTGAACCAAAGGGTCGCAGGTTCCATTCCCAGTCAAAGCACATGCCTGGGTTGCAGGTCAGGTCCCCAGTAGGGGGTGTGCAAGAGGCAACCACACATTGATGTTTCTCTCCCTCTATTTCACCCTCCCTTCCCCTCTGTCCAAAAATAAATAAACGATGATAGATGATAGATAGATAAATAGATAGATAGATAGATAGAAAAACAAAATTTAATAAATAGTAATAGAATAATTTTATATGTATATTCACACATTGAGATATGAAACTCAATGATTGCCTAAATTTATACAAAACAGCATTTAAATGTTCTAAATGGATATGATTTGACACTCAGTCAGCAAACCTTGACTGAGTGCATTGTAAAAGCCAACACTGTGATACCCACAGAGTTTTGACAAATCATCAATGCTAATGTGAGTCTAATAAGTATTTCAAGTGTAAGCAGATTTTCACTTTGCATTTTGTTCTTAATCATATTCTACAAGTTGTAATTCTCAGAGTTCTAATTAGCTGTCCTTTCATTGCTTTAATCCCTGAATGGAAGAATTTATTTTTTCATAACAGGTACCTACAAAATTTGATTCCCCAGATTCTGCAGTGATTAACTGGCTAATACTATCGGCAGAGATAAGAATGGCTCCCTTACTTTAGACCCATCGGCATGCCTAATGCGGTGGCATCAATACAACCTAAGGAAGTTTAGGATTAGACACTAAAATAAAAAGGACACTTCCCCTATATTTGTGGGAGGTCAGCCCTCTATATTGGCTTCCCCATGCTGTCACTCAAGTTTGCTGTGAATTCTGAGAAAAAAATCAAAATGCCTAACAGGAGCCATTTCAAAGTAGCATGACACCCAGAGAAAGCCAGAGTTCATTTTATAACATCATCTCTAAGGTGTGGGAGACAGGGCAATTGAAAGCTGAAAAATATTAGCAGAAAAAAAGACAAAATAATTTGCGTTAGCAATAAAAACAAGGTAAGCTACAAAAACTATGCAGTACAATTAATAAATCAGGAAGCCTTAGGCCATTTTAGCTTCAATTAACTATTGGGGGTAAGGATAGCTTATTCACAGATTAAATTATCCAAATGCCAATGAGCACATTTTCTATTAAAGGTATTTGTCTAGAAGAGAGCACTATTGCTATCCAAAAAATTTGTACTTGACAATTCTATCATTCCCCCCAAAAGATATTCTAATTCAATTTGACTATACACAGCATTTATTAATGCACTATCTAATTCTCAAAGTTTTTCCAATCTTTTTGCTGTTTTCAAAGAAAGTATACTTTTTTTTAAATCTAAGAGGTAGGAAAGAGCATTTGTTAAGTTAAATATTCCAGGTATATTTTTCAATTCTTTAACTTAAGATGTAAATAAGATTTAAGAACATTTTTAAAGTGGGAAAATAATATAATTCATCTTCTGTTTTGTTGTGAGATAATGGCCAAAATAATAAAATTTCAATAGTCTAATGAAAAGTACATGGGATACTCCTGTGATATGTTCCGAATCTTTATGCCTACATATGCTATAGTCACTATTTTATAAAAGTACAAAACGTATACCTCATAAAGCAGTAACTGTCACTTATTTTTAATGAGTTGACAAATTATTTCTTGCTCGATTGCACTCCAGATGTCTTCACTACCTCTTTCTCTAATATATCCTCCCAAAAAGGCAAAGTTGATTTGGGTGGTAATGGAACCTAAAGATGCTTTAAGCTCCTCCCTCCAAAGTATTTACTGCCGTTATGTTAAGTAGGACATATTCTTCCATTGATGCTAACCCATGTTGAAGACCAAGGAAGAGGGAGAAAAACATATCAAAGCTTTGTATATTTTAACCATTGTAACCATAGCTAGGGAGTAGGCCAAACTCTTATAACATAGCCCAAAACTAGAGTGACTCAGTTGAGGTAACGAGTTTCTACATCTCTCAGAGGAAGGCAACAAGCCAGGGAAAGTGAGTGGATTTGCTCCACGAGTTCATCCAGTGACCCAGCTCCCTTCCACTTTAGTGCTGCACTAGGGTATGAACTTTAAATTCAGAGTAGAAGCTGGGTTACCAGCTCTCCATTCCAGTCCACTCAGAGGGAAAGCAAGATTCTCTAAGCAATGATTTAGATGTTGCAAGCATCATTTCTGCTCAATAATTGACAAAAACCTAGTCACATGGCCGTACCTAAATGCATGGGTGGTAATTAAAAAATCATCACGAGCTACGTAGCTATGTGCCCAATGAAAATCATAACTAGAAGAAGTGGAGAACAGATACTGTGGGCAAAAAGCAACCGATAGAGCTGGATTTGAATTAAATTAATAGAAATAATGGTGACTCAGAAAGGGTTAGTCTAGTCCCAGTTCTGCTACTGACTGTATGGGTGCCCTGGGGGAGTCATCTACTACCTCTCTCTCCCCTGCTCCATCTATAAGAGAGTTTTAATCAGGATTTCCCTGTGTCATTTAGTCTCCACAGAATTGAATGATCATTCAGTGGGACTCAAACAATTTGCTGAGGTCATTTTCACATCCTTGACTGTAGTGGCATTTTACATAGGATCACCTGTTTTCTAGGTTTCTTTCAATGGCAACTATGACTAATACTAATTTACTTATACAAAACCAGATATATTTTTGTATGAGATCTTTTTAAAGTACCTTCAATTTAATATCACTGAATAAATATCTGAATTTAACCTGACAACAGTTAACAGTCGTTAGAAGCAGAAATGCTTTCATCGGCCAACAGATACTGTCATAATTAAGAATCTAAGAGACACTGCAAAATGCAATGGGAAAAAATGATATATGTTTGCTATAACTATACACACCAAGCCATTCTGTCATAACTACTCAGATTTTGTGATGCTTTGCTTACTCTTAAGGCACTGGTTTTTAAAATCTTTTCCTTTTATAGAGAAAAATATACCTATAGCACAATACTGGTTGAGAAACCAGAAATCAAAGTTTTGTATACATTTCACTACATTGAAGTTGGAAAAGATACCTAGTTTCTCGGATATTTACAAATCTTAATGCACAAGTTTTTCTTACTGGTTTTGAAATCATCTTCCAAAGTTAGCAAAACCCTCATTTTGCCACAAATGGAAAAAAATCTATTAGTCTGTAACCCTACATCACTCCCTCCTAACCCATGTTTTCCTCCTTCTGGCGCTTCTACCATGCTCCCAGAACCATGCTGCAAATAGGACTTGATGATAAGAAATTGGGAAGAATAAACTATCGGCCATTGTCTGGACTCATAATCACCCCCACTATCTTCCAATTTTATGAAGTTTGTCCAAAAATAAAATGTTGCAGGCAAATGCTGCTAAGATTTTTTCCAAGGCAAAAGTTTACAAAAATTTCACGAATAAATTTGCATTGAGTGCTTTTGCATATATCAAGAAAATGAATGTACTGAGCTTTTCTCTTATAACATGTCCCATGTTTTATACTACATTGAATTAGAGAGAGATGACAAAATTCTCACTTCGCTGACTCTCAAACTCAAATTTTATTTAACTTGAAAGAAAATCATAGAATTGAAGAAAACACAAATTTTGCTGTTGATGTCTTAGAAAAGTTGAACTAATTACTTTAACTTGTATTTCCATCTACAGGGTAAAACACAAGTTCACTGTAAGAATTCTGTGTCCTAGATGCACTCAGCTCAGCATTATGGGAGAAATTTGATTAGTCTGCGCATGCACACATGCGTACACGAAAAAACCATGTGCTACCTTTACTTCTATTGTACTTTTATTCATTTCCTTGACAAACTTTGGACTTCTTACTACCTTTGACTGTTATTTATCAAGGCTGTTAAACTTAACTTAGTTATTTAAATTTACCATTTAAAAATATTTCTAAAAACTAACATCTATCTTTTAGCCTCTATTTATTCTTTCAGAGTAAATGTATATATGTAATTCTTTTACTTCCATGTTGTTCCACACAACTTTCAGTTATTTATCTTTATAACACAATGAGTAAAACTGCCAAAGAGCCATGGATTACATTCAGCATTTCTTTTCTATTTATTTTTGATCACTGCCACATTTTGTTAATTTTTTAAAAAACTAAAATGGCATACAGTTCTGCCTTTAGTACCACTTTCCCTCAAAGAAATACAACAAGGCTGAGCACAGCAGGGAGCACTGGGAACTGCTTTGGCTTTTTGATTTAATTGTTGGCCCTTCAGTCTATAATGTTCATCAGAATAACAGGATTGGCTCTTATGTGATACCGTTAGAAGGCATCAGAGAAATCATTTAGACTTATCATCTACCCCATGAGGAGATTTCTTCCACATTTCCGGCAGCTGCTCTCCCTCCTCAAACAAATTTAAAATATATTATCCTGGGTCAAGGACCTCCAAGACCAGGTGCCCAGGAATATTCCCAGACTGCCCCCTAACTCCAATCACACGTGAGGAAACTTTCACCCCGCTCCCCAGTTTCACAAGCACTCTGCTTTTCTACTCTTGTCATCCTTTCTGCCTTCAATTCTGCCTGCCAACATCACAGCCATCAAGGAGCCTTGTCTAGTCTTTTCTTAGCCCCCGCCAAAAAACAACCCCCTTTTCTGCATGACTCTCTGACCCTTTTAGCGGTGTGTTTCTGTTCTCCAGCACTTAGCCCGTTGCTTCTTGTATTCTAAGTATTGTGTGTTTTACTTACCCCTCCCTTAGACCATACTTGTCTTGGGCAGGGAGTCAACATCTGTAATTTCTACATTTTACAAAGGCTGTTTTCTTTATACAGGTTCAAGAGTCAGTGACTCCACTAGACATAGTTATATATACAGTGTCAGATGGTTACTAGACTTACTGGGATGAGCACATTGTAAAGTTTATAAATGTCTAATCACTATGTTGAACACTTGAAACTAATAATATCAATAATATTGTCTGTCAGCTGTAATTGAAAAATAATTATTTTAAAGAAGAGTCAGTCAATGACTGTCTGAAGTTGAGGAAACAAGTAGGATAGGAAAGAGACAGCGACTGATATGTCCCTGCTGAATGTTTAAGGCTCCTTATGTTTCTGAAAAAGTGAGTTGCCTTCCACCTTACTGTTCAATAAGAGAGGATTCAATGACTTAAGAGAAACTGGTCCATTTGCCTAATAATAAATTGTTTCTAAACAGAAGAAAAAGCATCTTAAATGCTCCCCATGCTTTCCACTTCATGCCATTTCCCAGCACTCATTATTCAAATCCATTAGTAGTGTTACTCATTTTACTGACTTCACTGGCAAGAGTAAGCAGAGTTAATCAAGTGAAATCACACTGTGTTCAGCTCTGCTAGTCCACTACTTTCTGGGCGCCACCTTCAGCAGGCAAAGTTTCGTGCCTTGTCCCCCACCTGCTGGACTGGCTTTCTCCTCCTCTATTTTTTTTCTTTTTTGACCACCCACCGGTAGGTCTGAAATTTTAAGAATTTGAAAACCTAGATACATAATTTTCAAAAAGCTTGATGTATCTTGTATGATATGTCCTCATAAGAACTGAATATTGGTTCCAAGATTGACTCTAAAAGCCCTTTTGACTCCAGACCATTTTAGGGGGCACCCAACACTCCACGGTGTCCACGTAGCCACCTCCTCTCACTTTGCAATGGAAACAGATTTTCATGATACTAAAAAAATAAAACGGAACTTCTTAACATTTTTAATAGAAGAGTACATTTTATACATCATTTATGAGATTTTTAAGTAAATGTTTTTGTCCCATTCTAGAACCAACGTTAAGTCTCCTGCTGGGCCATTGTACAAAAGATTATACTTTGAAAACACAAGTGATTGTCCCCTAGTGGAAGCAGGGTCAGCTCCACATACCTCTAAGTCTAGAATGGTCTACAAAACACACACACACACACACACACACACACACACACACACACACTCTTCTCCGCTAGGTGTGCAGTACAATAACCTGGACTCAGCAACCTCCCACAGAACAGCCCTTTGTTGTTTCCAACACTCGTCTAAGCTCACCCCACCCTCACCGCTGCAGCACAGGACCACACGGACAAACACCGGCACTTAAACTATGGTGACTTTGGCACACATGATGAAAGCATTGCACGAACACCCTTGTTTTGAACCAGTACCGACCCTTTTGCTTTATTAGGAGGTTTTCTATCAAAACAATTCTTTGGTGTCATATAAACACTCAAAATGTTCTGTGAGGAGTTTGTGCAATCACTTGAATCAGCATAAGGATTAGACATGTGGAAAAGGGGAGTTAACAAAACAGTCTCAGACTCTTGCCCGGACACTGGTGACCTTCACGTAGACCCAGAGAAACTTTAAAAGTATTCCTCAGGGAACAACAAAGTGAAATTCTTTACACTTGGGTTGACTTACCCCAGAGAAAATCTATGTCCCATGGCCATGGGCCCTCACTGCTGGAGAACCCCCGAGATCACAAACATCTACCCAACCCCACCACCCTGGCCTTGATTCTAACTCTGACCAGCGTCCCCTCTCTCCACCCTGTTTCCCAATTCAACAGCTGCCACACCCCTTCCTCTGGAGCATTCCAAACACATTTGTCTAGGTGTGGCTGAGATCGTTTTATTCTTAGTTGAGCTAAGCCAATGTCGAAATGTTTTAGGCAACTTTATTAGGCACTTAAGGCAAAACTGCAAAAACACAGAAATAGATAGAGGGCATTCTTAGGACCACAGACTGACCATAGCTCTGCTGGGCCGATTCTCCCTCTGAGGCCACCTTTCCAGGTCTTGATTTTCATCCCTGCTAACATGTTCCTCTGGCCTGATACATCCTCCAATAGGGCTGCTATCACTGTTGGGGTTAGTGATATTCTTGTGGGCTCCCCAAATGTGCTCTGAGTGTTTTCTTTACATCTGGGTGCTTGCCATTGCGGGCTTAAACCTCACCTCAGGGATGAAGCTGCCTTGGCCACATTCTGCGGTGTCTCCCCTACCCGCTGGGTTTGCTTTTGCAGATGTCTTCATTCACTTTCTGGACTTCTTTATGGCGAATGACCCCAGAAATCCCTTCTCAAACTTATTAAGTTTTCTGAAGAAAAATAACTCACTAGTTCCTTCTGAAGAAAAACAACTCACCCATTGTCCTAGACAAGCATTTCAGCTTAGTGTTCCGGAATATTTCTTCAAAAACATTTATTAAACATCTAATATGTGCCAGGCATGTATCCAGGCCCTGATATAGGAGTGAATAAAACAGACAAACCCCTGCCTTCACAGCGCTTACACTGAAGGAAGGCAACACAGAATGAACACGACATAAAGTGACATGGCACATCAGAAAACGCATGTCACAGGGGAAACAGAGCAGGAAACGGACACTGGCGGTGGAGCACGCACAATGAATGGGAAATGTCAAGAAAGTCCTCATTAATGAAATTACATCTGAACAGGAATTGTAGTTCAAAGAATTTAAGCACGAATAAATTTTAGTAAAATGTGCAACCCTGGCACAATGTGACATTGACACATGCTATTATCTGTCTTCGGCTTTTTGGTTACCTTTGTATTTGCCCCATAATGGCAGGTTTCAAGCTATGAAGTGCCCTTATGTCAACACACTGCGGTTAAAAGAATGACTTCTTCAAGAACCCTTTTGCCATATATGTAAACTACTTTCTTCATAAGGTCCTAGTTCTTTAAAAAGACAAATGATGCTGTTGTGATTCTTTGCTTTCCCGTCCTTCCTTTCTTTCTTTAGGATATTAAAAACTATGATGATCCAGCTTCCAAGAGGATCTTCACTGGCCTTTTATCTCATTTCCAGTCCCTCGCTGTGAGACAGCATTAAATCAGACCCTAATGGTGGTTAGCAGCCAGGCTTCCTGAGTTCAAATTCCTGCTCACATCTTGGACAATTCTAACAAAAGAGACAATAATACAACCTACCTCACAGAGCTGCTGTGTATATAACATGAGATAATGCATAAAAAAGCACTTAACACAGAATCAGTGCACAGTAAGCAGTAAATAAATCATACATGATAGATTTTTCCCTCTTCACTTGAGCCCAACACCAAACAGGTCTGGCAACCTAACATCAGTAATAATACAGGGTCTGACACAAATAACACCCCTTTTTATTAGGAAATCTTTTATTACAAAATTATAAGCAGGTAATTTGTAACATAATATTATACTCAAGCACACCATATGACATTTTAGGTGAAATGTTCAAATTAAAACTGAATTATGACGCCCACATTATTCCCCTACCAACCACACTGAAGCAGGCCTCACTTCTGCTGGACCCTGTAGATACAGAAGGGGACACAGTGCTAGTCATAGGGAGCAGCAACTGCCACTGATCTTCATTCAGTGCTTGCTAATGCCAGGAAGTGCCTTAAGTGCTTTCTGTGCAGTATTTCATTTAATTCAGCACCTTCAGTCATATTTAGAGATAAATAACACATCCCATGCTTTCCATTTTCAATCTTGCTAAAATACTCTAGTACTCTTGATCTTTTCCTTACGAAGTACATTTCTACTCCTTTGTGTCTATTTTTTCTGCATTTTAGTCAAATTCCATAGTAGCTCGTTAAATTTATATAACAACACCTAAGAGCATGCTCGTGATAGTTTATTA
>VMDR010023660.1:0-15460 GCA_007922815.1 Macrotus californicus | reverse complement strand
CATGTAACATAGATATAGATCCAGATCTAGAGAGAACAATATAGAGATAGAGGTAATATATAAAGGAGTGTCAGTTTTATTCACTGATACGTCCCTAACATAGACTTGTTAGCACCTGACAAGTAAAAAATGCTTAGTAAGTATTGAATGAGTTGCAAGAGAAATTTAGTAGAGGATAGAGGGGGTCAGTTTGATAAACAGCAGTACTTATTCCTCTGAGCATCCTCAAAATGCACCCAGCAGAACTGAGGTGTTGGTCCCTTGGAGAATACAGAAAATTATAGCACCATGCTGGATGTGAAAAACCTGGGAGCTTAAAATCACACCCAAGCCTGGGCCCCATCCGTGAGATGCTCATTTAAAGCACTGGTACAGGGCTCAGTCATGGTATTTTCATTTATTTATTTATTTATTTATTTATTTATTTAATTTATATTGTTATTCTATTACAATTGTCCCAGTTTTCCCCCTTTGCTCTTCCCTGCCCCTAATTTGATGTAGTCACACTTGTTTATTTTTTCCTTTATGTCTCTTGCTGTAGGGGACATACAGGTGAAAATATTGCCGTGTAGGGTATCTGAAATTTTCCTGCCTATGTTTTCCTCTAGGACTTTTGTGGTATCATGGCTTATGTTTAAGTCTTTTATCAATTTTTGAGTTTATTTTGGTGTATGGTGTAAGTTGGTGGCCTAGTTTCACTTATTTGCATGTACTATTACAGATCTCCCAGCACCATTTGTTGAAGAGGCTATTTTTTGCTCCATTTTATGCTTCTGCCCCCTTTGTCAAATATTAATTGACCATAAGGACATAGGTTTATTTCTGAGATCTCTATTATGTTCCATTGATCTATGTGTCTGTTCTTATGCCAATAACAGACTATTTTGATTACAGTGGCCTTGTAGTGTAGTTTAATATCAGGTATTGTGATCCCTCCTATTTTGTTCTTCTTTCTCAAGATTGCTGATGCTATTCGGGGTCATTTATGGTTTCATATAAATTTTTGAAATATTTGCTCTAAATCTGGGAAATATGTCATTAGTGTTTTAATAGGGATTGTGTTGAATCTATGGAGTGCTTCAAGTAGTATGGACATTTTAATGATGTTGGTTCTTCCAATCCATAAACACGGTTTATGCTTCCATTTGTGTGTGTCTTCCTCTATTTCTTTCTTCAGTGTTGTGTGGTTTTCCAAGTACTTGTCTTTTACCTCGTCTGTTAAGTTTATTCTTAGACACTTAATTTTTCTTGTTGCTATAATAATTGGATTTTTTCCTAGTTTCTGTTTCTGATATTTCATTGTTGTTGGTATACAAAAATGCCTTCGATTTCTGAACATTGACTTTGTATCCTATTTTGCCAAATTCATTTATTAGGTTGAGTAGTTTTTGGGTGGAGTCTATAGGGTTTTCTATGTATACTATCATGTCATCTGTAAATTATGACAGTTTTACTTCCTTTCCAATTTGAATGCCTTTTATTTCTTTTTATTGTCTGATCACTGTAGCTAGGACTTCCAATAATATGTTGAATAAAAGTGGTGAAAGCATACATCCTTGTCTTGTTCCTGATCTCAGTGGGAAAGCTTTTAGTGTTTGCTCATTGAGTGTGATGTTGGCTGTAGGTTTCTTGTATATGGCCTTTATTATGTTGATGTATGCTCCCTGTATTCCCATTTTGCTCAGTGTTTTTATCATAAATGAATGCTGTACTTTTTCAAATGCTTTGTCAACATCTATTGATATAATCATATGATTGTTGTCTTTCATTTTGTTTATGTATTACGTTTATTAATTTGGCAATATTGTACCATCCTTGCATCCCTGAGATGAATCCCACTTTGATCATGGTGTGTGAACTTTTTAAGGTATTGCTGGATCTGGTTTGCCAAATTTATTGAGGATTTTTTATGTTTATCAGTGATATTGGCCTGTAGTTTTCTTTCTTTGTTGTGTCTTTACCTGATTTTGAAATCAGTATAATAGTGGCCTCATAAAAAGAGTTTTAGAGTCTTCCCTGTTCTTCATTTTTTTAAAATAGTTGGAGTAGCATAGTAGTGAGCTCTTTTTTAAATGTTCGGTAAAATTTGCCTGTGAAACTGTCTGGTCCAGGCTTTTGTGTGCCAGGAGTTTTTTGATCACTGCTTCAATTTCACTAATTGTTTTCGTGCTCTATTTAGGCTTTCTGCTTCTTCTTCATTCAGTTTTGGAAGGTTATATGTTAATGGAAATTTGTCCATTTCACCCAAGTTGCCAAATTTCTTGGCATATAGTTGTCTATAGTAATTTCTTACAATCCTTTGTATTTCTGTGGTATTGGTTTTAATTTCTCCTCATTCATTTAATTTTATTTATTTGGGTCCTCTCTTTTTTTCTTGATGAGTTTGGTTAAAGACTAGTCGATTTTGTTTATCTTGTCAAAGAATCAGCTCCTGCATTTATTAATCCTTTGAATTGTTCTTTTACTCTCAATTTCATTTAATTCTGCTCTGATTTCGATTATTTCCTTCCTTCTACTTGCTCTGGGCTTTGTTTGTTGTTGTTCTTCTAGTTCTTGAGATGTAGGTTCAGGTTGTTTATTTGAAATGTTTCTACCTTTATTAGGTAGTCATGTATTGCTATGAACTTCCCTCTCAGGACTGTCTTAGCTGTGTCCCATAAGTTTTGGTGTTTTGTGTGTTCATTTTCATTTGTTTCCAGATAATTTTTGATTTCATCCTTGATCTCATTGTTAACCCATACATTATTTAATAGCCTGTTATTCAGTCTCCATGTATTTGAATGTTTTTGAGTTTTTTCCTTGAGGTTGGTTTCTAGTTTCAAGCCATTGTGATCCAAGAAGGTGCTTGATATGATTTCCATTTTCTTGAGTTTGTTGAGCCTTGTTTTGTGACATTCTATAAGGTCTGCATCTGAAAATGTTCCATGTGCATTGAAAAGAATGTATATTTTGCTTTTTGGGGGTGAAAGGTTCTGTATATATCAATTAAGGCCATTTGATCTAGAGTGTTGTTCAACGCCACAATATCTTTGTAGATTTTTTGCTTGGAAGATCTGTCCATTGCTGACAATGGGATGTTAAAATCCCATACTATGAGTGTGTTGCTGTCGATATCTTTTTTGAAGTCTTCCAATATTTTCCTTATATATTTGGTGCTCTCATACTGGGTGCATATATGTTTACAAGGGTTATATCTTCTTGATGGATTGCTCCTTTAAATATTATATACTGTCGTCCTTAGTCTCTTTTTATGGCCTTTTTTTGAAATCTATTTCTTCTGATAGAAATATTGCTACCCTGGCATTTTTTTCCTGTCCATTTGCTTGGAATATTTGTTTCCATCCCTTCACTTTCAGTCTGTAGATCTTTTGTTCTGAGGTGGGTCTCTTGTAGAGAGCATATATGTGGGTTGTGTTTTCTTGTCCATTCAGCTATTCTGTATCTTTTTTAAAAAAATTTTATTTATTTAATTTTAGAAAGAGGGGAAGGGAGGGAGAAAGAGAGAGAGAGAAACATCAATGTGTGGTTGCCTCTCATGGACTCCCAACTGGGGTCCTGGTCCGCAAACCAGTCATGTGCCCTGATTGGGAATCGATCCAGCGACCCTTTGGTCTGCAAGCCAGTACTCAATCCACTGAGCCACACCAGCCAGGATCTATTCTATAGCTTTGATTGGAGCATTTAATCCATTTACACTTAAGATTATTATTGATAGGCACTTATTCATTGCCATTTTTCCCCTTTGTTCTTATGTTCCTCTCTCACTCTTTTTCTTCATCTTAAAGCATTCCCTTTAGCATGTCTTGCAATACTGATTTGGTGGAGATGTGTTCTCTCACACCCCCCTCTTTTTTTTTTCAGGGAAACTCCTTTTTCACCTTTCATTTTAAAGGAGAGTGTTGCTGAGTAGGGTAGTGTTGGTTGCAGGCTTTTGCTTTTCATTACTTGGAATATTTCTTGCCATTTCCCTCTGTCTTGTAGTGTTTCTGTTGAGTAATCAGCTGATAGCCTTATTGGGGCTCCTTATATATTACTAGCTGTTTCTCCCTTGCTGCCTTTAATATTTTCTCTTTGTCTTTAAATTTTGTCAGTTTTATTATGATGTGTGTTGGATTGGGCCTCTTTGGATTCATCTTCATTGGGCTCCTGTGTGCTTCCTGGACTTGTGTGGCTTTTTCTCTCATCAAGTTAGGGAAGTTTCTGTCATTACTTTGTCAAATGGGTTTTCTATGCCTTGCTTTTCTTCTTCTGATATCTCTACTATACGGATATGATTACATTTCATGTTGTGCTGTAGCTCTCTTAAACCCTTTTCATTCTTTTTTAGTCTTTTTTCTTTTTGTTACACTGCCTGGGAATTTTTTTCTACCTTGCCCTCTAGCTCATTGATTCAATCTGCATCATCGAGCCTGCTTTTAATTCCTTCTACTGTGTTCCTCGATTCATAAATTACATTCTTCATTTCCTCCTGGCTCGTATTTATAGTTTCTATGTCCTTTTTCATGCTGATATAATTCACAGTAAGTTCCTTGTAGCTTCCTTGTAGTTTTTTGTTTTTTTTACAGAACTCATTGAACTTCCTTATAACCATTATTTTAAACTGAATGTCTGATACTTTACTTGCCTCTGTTTCATTTAGCATGCTTTCTGTGGATTCCTCCTTTCCTTTTAATTTGCGGTTGTTTCTTTGTGTTCCCATTTTAGGTACTCTTGTCATTTGTTTCTCTTCTTGGATTGATCTGCTTTGACTCTCTGTCTTTGTAGTGTGACCTCCTATAGTAGATCTGTAGGATTCAGTGATGCAGTCTCATCGATCTCCTGAACTTGATGTTCCTGGGATGCCCATTATGCCATTTATGTTGGCTCTCTGGATGTAATTGGGTTTTGATTATTGTTGGGTCATTCTTTGATGGGTTCTTTCCTCTGGCTTGCTGACTGTCTCTCCACCTACCATGTTTTGTATGCTGTTGTGTATGTGCTGCCAGAATGAATCCACACAGCTCAGGAAACAAACAGATACCTGCAAAAACAATTCCCACCCACAATCACACTATAAACAGCAAATAAGCCAGTATTAATAAGGGCGTAAAGAGACTAAGACTATTATAAGAACAGAGAAATGAATATGAGACAACTAACTGGAAGAAAAATGATTTTGAGAAGGGTAAAGAGAAGAACAATAATAAGAGTAGGGAATTGGGGCAAGGCGAAGAGGGAGAGTAAAATTCACATCATAAATAAAAAAGGGAATGAAGAAAGTGGAATGGAGTAAGTGCAGGGAAGCATAGAGCATTCGATTTAAACAGAAATTAAAAAAAATATATTGTGAGAGAGAAAGACAAATGAAAAAATTAAATAAATAAAAAAATAGGAACCAAATTGAAGAAAAATATACACCACAGCCTTATTAACAAAGTAGCTAAAATTAATATAGGTGGGATGGGAATGAGAGGGGAGGAAGAAAGAAAGAAAGAAAGGAAGGAAGGAAGGAATGAAGGAAGGAAAAGGAAGAAAGAAAAAGAAAAGAAAAAAGAAAGAAAGAAAAGAAAAGAAAAGAAAAGAAAAGAAAGAAAGGAAAGAAAGCAAGCGAGCTTAAGAAATGTCTACGGGAAAGGGAAGTGATTTTGAAATGGTCAAGGGCGAAGAAATACTAAAAATAAGGAACAAAAACTAGGCTAAGACAGGGAAAAATTAAAATTTGAGACCAAAAAAGAAAGGGCAAGTGGAAGGAAGAATGGAGTAAGAGAGGGGAACAGTAAAATTTGAGATTTGAAATCCAAAATAATGAAGATCTAGAGATAAAATTAAAATAATGCAATAACCAATACCTACCCACAACCGATGAGCACATAGTGATAAAGGTAGAGAAAGAACAAAAGTATTTTAAGAGCAGGAAAAAAATGTGAGTTGGCCGGTGACAAGAAAAATGGTTTTGAGAGGCTGGAGTGGGACAGAAATAGTAAGATTGCGGAATGGAAAAAAGTCATAGCAACAGAAAACACAATTTAAAATGAAAATAAGAAGAGGAAAGAAGAAAATAAAATGGAGTAAGCAAAGGGAGGAGCAAAATAGGAGATTGAAATAAAACTATAATATAAAATTTAGTGACAATATGCACAAACTTGAAGGACAAGAAATGAGTGTTAAAAAGCTATGCAGGAGAGAAAATCTTGCAAATCATAAAGACCACGGTGGAATTCATTTCAGTAGCATCTAGTATTTACCACTTTTTTTTCTTTCTGGGTCTGCCTCTGGTGACATTAGGCAGTCTGTTTAAGACTACCAGGGATCCACAGTCTATGTCTGACTCCTTCAGTTGTTAATACAGTCACTCTGCAATCAGTTGTCAAGCTTAAGCACCACTGGGTGGGGCAGAGTAACTCCTGGTGGTGAAAGAAATAGAGTACTATTTCTTCCCCTCAGGCTGATGCCACTCAGAGGGAAGTGGTTGGCCTGAGCAAGATGGTGCCTGCAGTATGAGATAATGACTCAGTACCAGGATCCTGGTGGCTGCTCTTTCAGTTCTCTCCCCAAAGCCACTGGCTCTGGTCTGTTCTCAAGTGTCTGTAGTCCTCTCTCTCTCCCTTTACCAGAGCCCAGGGTGAGTGGCCACAAATGAAATTTTATGCATTGGCCCTTTCAAGGGCTGTCAGTGACTCCAGCCATCCGTCTCTGGTAGAGAGAAACCTTGCCGCTTTTTTGCAGCTGGATGATATCTGGGTTCTTTTCGGACTGTGGTGCTGTTGGCTGGGGAGCTCAGCTTGGGATTTAGACCCCACAGTTCCCAGAGGGAACCCCTTGTCCACTGAAATATTCTTCTGGCACTTCAACTGCCACCCATAGGAGCCCAGCCAGCCCTCTTGCATCTCCTTTGCACTCCATACCAGTCGTGCTGCGGTGAAGCTGTTCTTCTGCTGTCTGTGGTGATAAGGCTTTTCTCCAGCTAGTGCTCAGTTGTTTATTCTGGATTTCTCTACAGTTTAGTTGTAATTCCAGATTGGTCCGGGGAGGAGTGTGGTGTAGATCTCTCTCCTGTGTGAGATATCTGTACAGCTGGGGGAGATGCTGCAATCCCAGGTAAGCGAGGAACTCTTCTTTCCCACCCTCTAGAAGCAGGTAGAAGATGTGGAAAGTCCACTCCTCCTCACTCTGATAGACAATTAGAGACTTTTCTATCAAGTAACTGATGATATGCCCTCCTATGGAGATGCCTATTTAGAAAAACATCCAGGAGAAACAGTGGCAAAGCCTCCTCAGTCAGGGCCATGGACAGGAATCATTTTCCTTCCCTTGGTCCCAAGGAAACTCAGGCATGGTATTTTTAAAATCTTTGGCTATCCACAGGTCTAGCAGGAGAAATAAGTAATATATGGATATAAAGATGCTAGTCCGTGTTTGACTGAATAGGTCAGATAACTGTGGTCAGTACAGAAGAACAGTCTACCTGGACCCAAGTAGGCTCCAAGTGTTTCCCAGGGGGCAGGGATTATGGGTAAGATTCATGTAGAGGAATGAACTGGAGGGCTGTCTCAAGTGCACATGATCACTTGAGCAAAGCCTGGGAGGTGGACATAAGCATGACATTTTTGAAGATAAGAAACAAGAGTAGGTGAGCTTCACAGACCAAAGTTTAAGGCCAATGTCAGATTGAAGCTTTCTGGGTTACAAAATGCCACATAAAGTAATCCTTTCACTTTGCTTTCTTACCTTGTATTAAAGTTTTTAGTATATAGAAATGCCCTTGTAGAATCTTCTGGTGAACTCTTGAGTATTTTGGGCTTTCATTTAGGTCAAAAATACTAAAATACTTGTGATCACAAGATCCTGTTCTACTTAAAAAGTTTAGTTAAATATTAATGTGGGGAAATTTGCTCTTGCATATTTCCACACATAATTTCTTTAATAGGTATTATGCATTTGCATAATTTAAATACAGACATCTGGGTGATTTGCTCTCCTGGCAGAGAGGACTGTTTCATAAGTAAGATCTGCACAGCATCTTCTCTGAACTGCCTGCCAGCAGTTAGCTTTGTGGCATTTAAATAAAGAATGATGTTTCTGCAGTGGAGAGTGTAGTGGAAATTGAACTACCCCATGAGTTTCTGTTCATTAAAGGACAATATTAATTCTGTTTACTGTTTAGGGGCCAACTATCAATATGCCAGGAAATTTAGATTTCTTAGTACTATGGAGTAGGCAGAGGCCAGGTTCTTCTCTTTCCGCTTCTGCCCTGGTGAGTCTGGGACCATTCACCATCTGTTCTAAATGTGTTTCTTTTGACCACAGGTACTGAAATATGGATTATTTCAAAGTCATGGAAAATACAATGGGCAAATGCAAAGGCTTCTGTGTTCTTACTTTAGTTTTTATCATTTTTAAATTGTTTTTTATTTTTTTTAAATATATTTTATTGATTATGCTATTACAGTTGTTCTAATCTTTCCCCCTCGTCTCCCTCTGCTCAGTACCCCGCTTGCCTCCAGCAATACCCTCCCTTAGTTTATGTCCATGGGTCATGCTTATAAGTTCTTTGGCTTCTCCATTTCCTATACTATTCTTAACATCCCCTATTTTGTACCTACCATTTATGCTTTTTAATCCCTGCACCTTTCCACCCACTCTTACCCTTTCCCCCACCTCTTCCCAATTAACAATCCTCCATGTGATCTCCATATCTGTAATTCTGTTCCTGTTCTGGTCGTTTGCTTAGTTTGTATTTTTATATTCAATTGTCTATAGTTGTGAATTTGTTGCCATTTTATTTTTCTAATTGTTTTAAAGGTTTTATTTATTTACTTTTTAGAGAGAGGGGAAGGGAGGGAGAAAGAGAGGGAGAGAAATATCAATGTGTGAGAGATACATCAATCGGTTGTCTCTCATACATCCCCAACTGGGGACCTGGCGCATAACCCAGGCATGTTCCCTGACTGGGAATCAAACCAGGGACCTTTTGGTTCACATGCTGGTGCTCAATCCATTGAGCCACACAAGTCAGGGCATTGTTGCCATCTTAATGTTCATAGTTGTGATCTTCTTTTTCTTAAATAAGTCCCTTTAACATTTCATGTAATTATGGCTTGGTGATGATGAACTCCTTTAGCTTTACCTTGTCTGAGAAACACTTAATCTACCCTTCCATTCTAAACAATAGCTTTGCTGGATAGAGTAATCTAGGTTGTAGGTCCTTGCTTTTCTTCACTTTGAATACTTCTTGCCTGAAAAGTTTCTTTTGAGAAATCAGCTGACAGTCTTATGGGAACTCCTTTGTAGGTAACTCTCTCCTTTTCTCTTGCTGCTTTTAAGATTCTCTCTTTATCTTTAACATTTGGCATTTTAATTATGATGTGTTTTAGTGTGGTCTTCATTAGGTTGAACTTTTGGGGAACTCTCAATGCTTCCTGGACTTATATGTCTACTCCCTTCACCAAATTAGGGAAGTTCTCTTTCGTTATTTTTTCAAATAAGTTTTCAGTGTCTTGCTCTTCCTCTTCTCCTTCTGGCTTCCCTATAATTTGCATGTTGGTATGTTTGGAGATGTCCCAGAGGCACCTGATACTGTCTTTGTTGTTTTGGATTCTTTTTTCTTCTTGATGTTCTGGTTGAATCCTTATTTCTTCCTTATGTTCCAAATTGTTGATGTGAATCCTGGCTTCATCCACTAAACTATTGGTTCTGTGTAGAGTTTTCTTTATTTCACTTAGTGTAACCTTCATTTCTTCCTGGGTATTTTTTATTTTTATACTGTACTTAATGAGTTTTTTGAGCATCCTGATCACTGATGTTTTGAACTCTGCATCTGATAGGTTGGTTATTGCTGTTTCATTTAGGACTTTAACTGGGGTTTTCTTCTTTTCTTTCATTTAGGCCATATTTCTTTGTCTCTTCAGCCCCCTGTGTTTGTTTCTGTGTATTAGGTAGAGCTGCTTTGACTCCCTGTCTTAGTAGCATGGCCTATTGTAGAAAAGGCCCCTGTAAATTTTGTGTAGTGGAGCCTTAGGTAATTGCCAGGGTAGGGCAATACACTTCACCACTTTGTGGCTTTCTGTGGGGAGGACTTGGGGAGGGAACATTGTCACTGCTTGGCTTCTGGAGGTTTGCCTGGCACTCGCCCTGTGTGACTGGTGCCCTTCCAGCTGTTGCCCTAGTGCTGAGTCCCAGAGGGGCTTGGTTTGCATATGTTTTAAGTCCCTGTGGGTCCTTTAAGCCAAGCCTTCTGAAAATCCAGCAGTTTTGTCCACTGCCCCACTGGTTTGTACAGCTAGAAGTTATGGGGACTTGTCTTCCTGGTACTGCAGCCCAGGGCTGTGTGGTCTGGCTTGAGGCTGGGATCACTAGCTCCCAAGGTATCACTCCTGATTTTTATCTATCACATGTGAATATTTGGCCACTGTTGCCTCTCTGCGCCACACCATGTCTCTGTGTTTCTACTTCCATCACTGCTGTTCCTACCTGTCTGGATGAATGTGGCTTCTTTAAATCCTTGGTGGTTGGACTTCTATACAGCTCAGTTTTGTGACAGCTCTGTGTGTTAGTTGTTTTCAGGTCTAGTTGTAATTCTTTTCTGTAGTTGCTCAAGGAGGTGAAGTATGTTTGCCTGTGCCTCTATTTTGATCAGAAGTCACTTTTTATCATTAATAGTTCCAGTCTGATATCAATTTCATGATTCTTGGTACCGATGGTTTGTATACTTAAATTATTTATGATGATAGTCTTTCAGAACCCAATCGTTACCTTTATAGAAGATTCCCTTAATAGCTTGACTTATTCTGGTCATTTTAAGTATTTATTTGTGGTTTCAGAGCTGTTTTTGACTAGCAAGGAAAGTAAAATCAGGACTGATAAGAGACAGTCACAGACCTGGGGTCAGAAATCATGATACTGTTCATTAGTTTGGCTTTTGATGTTTTCATCTCTATCTCTTTATCCTTGGGCTTGACTTGTCCTGGACCCACTGTGTGCTTTTGAAAAGCAGACAGACTGAAAACAGTAAGCCAGGTGAGTGTGCCTGGGTAGGGGAACAGAGGTGGGGAGAATGAAAACTTTATCTGAGCAAGGACCTTGTCTGTCTTTGATCTCTAGAGAGCATGTATGATGAGAGCTGACTGACAAGAGGGGGCAAGCCACAAAGATTTAGGAGGAGAATTTCCCAGGTAGGGAGAACAGCATGTGCAAAGGGCCTGCAGTGGGAATGAGAAGGCCACTGTAGCTAGAGTTGTGAGTTAAGCGGAGAGTGGAGGAGGACAGTATTGGAGAGGTAGGTGAATACAGATTAAGTGAGATTTCAATCTAAATTCATGAGAGAGCATTGTAGAGTTTTATGCATGGCTTCTTAACATTTTGAAAAGATGACTCTGGCTGTCATATGGAGAATAGGTTGTAGGACAGTAAAAGAAGAAGCATGAAGACCTATTTGGGCACATCAGAGTCTCTAGGCAGGAGATGTTGGTAGTCAGACCAGGTCAGTAGCAGTGGAGATGGAAAGCTGTGGATGATTCAGACTGTCCCGCATGTAGTGCTGCTGATGGACCCACTGGTGGTGTAGATGTAGGATTTGAGGCAAAGAGAGGGGATCGATGGTCGCTTCTAGGTTTACCCACTTGATTCATTTTTTCCCCCTCAGCTTGTGGATTTCTAATTATGTCTTTGCACTTGATCCTTCTGCTTCCTGGGGCCGCCTTCTGATGGCTGATCCTTAGTCCTCCTCCCTTGTTCCCTAGGTGTATGGTATCTGTCAGACCTTTTTAGTTTAGGTAGATTTCCAGTCTTTAATTTCCAGACTGTTCTTTCCCTTCTCTCTGTGTGTATTTTTAAATCTGATTATGATGCAAAGAGCATAATTAATAAAGTTCTCATGTGAAGGATTACGTGTTACCAATCAGCTTTGCAGAGACATCGAATATTCTGCTAGCCAGCAAATATTGTTTTCCTTTAGTTCACCATTCTCTCTGGGAACACAGCAAAAATAAAGTTACTTCCTGGAGGAATATGATGGAGATTCTTATTCCTTCTCATCATAGCTTGCTCAGGTTGCATGGACACAGCAGGGAGGAAGATGGGACGGTGGTTGAGGCAGTTGACCAGTACATTGACTTCCTGGTCTTGGGAACTATTTCCTTTCTCTTTTTGATGGACAGGATTCTTTCTGTGTGGAAAAAATTGTGCAGGAAACAGTGCTTCCCTTCTGGGTGAATTCCAGCTTGTGGTGTATTTTCAGGATTTCAGAGCTAATTGGTTTGTGTTGAAAATGACTGTTTATCATTTGTATATTGATAAAAGAATCATGTAAATTACTTGACAACACTTACTAGTCAAATTGGTGAGTAATAAGTCAACAGTACCCACTTGCTGAACTATCTACAGAGTGTAACTGGAAAAGTCAGGATTTTTTTTTCTCTAGCAATAAAAATCTTTGGATATTAATCATATTTTTGTCAGTCTTGCAACCTCTCTAATGTTCTTATTTCTTATTTAGAAAAGTATGTAAAACAGTTGTGAAGAATGTCTCTACTTAAGACGAACCAGTCTATCTGCCTCAACAGTGTCTCTCCAGCTACCACTTCTTTTCTAACCCCTGCCTCTCTTTTTCCTCTCTTTCTATTCATCCTGCCAGATTCATCTTCTGAAGTACTAACCATTTCCTGTTCAGAATTCTCAATGGCTTCCCAGTTTCTGAATCAAATAATGATCCATCTGCCTTTTTTTCAGACCATTTTCCCAAGTTTATAAGTTAAACTGAATGTCCAGCAGTTCCTTGTGTATCCATCTCCATATCTTTACTTAAGAAATCCCCCAAACCTCGTTTTCTTCCTTTTCTGTAGCTTGCTGAAATCCTATTCTTGACTTTGATGCTAAAGAGGCAGTTGGAGATGACATCACAGATTTCAAAGAAATGAGGAGATGATAATAAAAAACAAAACAAACATCCCATCCTACAGCAGAAACACCACCACAAAATCACTAATGGGAAGCAGATGGGAAAGGTCTTGAGCTGGCCACTGAGGAAGAGGGAGGAAGGTTGTAAGGGGGTTTATCTAGGCTTATACATTAGAAGCTGAATGAGTGAGGATTCAGAAGCCCTCTTCAGTACCCTCATATCAGGGAGGAACAAATTGATTTTGCTATTCTCATTGAGGAATCCTGGAAATGGCTGATGTTGGTAACTGGGATGCTGTGAAACACAGAGCCAAGTGTGTCTGTAAGTGAAGGCCTGGTGAAAGAGTGAGATTCCTGAGAGCAAGCTTCCCCACAAGAATGGGATCTCTTCCCAAGCAGAAGGAAGGAGCCCAGTAGAGGATGCAGAGCCTAGGAATTCAAAGTCTTTCTAGTATGTCAGCTGCGATCTCCTGGCCCGCTGTAATTCCATCTAGCTAGAGAAGAGAGGAGAGAATGCAGAGTACTCAGTCTTTGAGCAAGATGACAGATATGGCAGGACAAGAGTCAACGACTTGCCCATCCGGTGTTAGAGTATACAGAACTTCTGGGCAGACACACCTAAGCATATGTGTAATGAAGAGAAAGAGTGGGGCAGTTATGTAAACATAGCCTAGTAGCAGATGGATGGATAAATGAACAGACAGACAGACAGACAGAGGGCAAGAAAAGGAGTAAAGGATGCAAAAGACAAAATATCCAGATCGAGATGAAAACATACCTCAAGGCATAGAAAGGAGTTCCTTATAATTGCTTCATTCTGTGAAACAATTTAATGAGAAACAGGAATTCAATGAACAAAGCAAGATGATAATCAAAAGCAGAATGAGATGAAAAAAAGAGAGATTGCAGACCTAAAGATAGACTTTGATGTCTAAAACAAAATCTGTTGCAGGACTCATAAATAAAATTAGAACTATCAAGGGTAACAATAGATGCCATTGAAATCAAATTACTAAAAGTTAAAGGCTTGATAATCTCCCTGCACACAAACGAAATGATCAAGATATTAAAGCAATCAGAAACTGAAAAATGAAGAAGACACAGAAAATGTGTTTAAGGATAATTGGTTTCTCCAAAGCAGATAGTCAACAAATAAAACAGAAAATGGAATATAAAAGCAAAAGAATTTTTATGAAATGAAAAATGAGGAAAAGAACTGAGTCTTCAGATGAGAAGAATATATTGTTTTCCAGGAAAATTTAGAATAAAGACTGTTTAATACTGAGATCTGTCCTAATTAAACTATTGAATTTCAAATATAAAGAAAAAATTTTTTTAAAGATTTCATGCAGAAAACCAAATTATCTGCCAGGGACTAAAAGTCAGACTAGCTTCATATTTCTTTAGAGCAGCATTCAATTTCTGAAGATAGTGGCACCATGTCTTCAAAGTTCCTGGGAAAAGGAAAGTTATGACGCAGCACATGGTCCAATCGGTGCAGCTCTGATGTCATTCAGGTATAAGGGCAGACGGCAGATATTCTCAAACATGTACAAACTTGAGTACTGGTACTTCAGACCAAAACATGTATGAAAAAAATGTGCAGTGTTGTCAATCTCTAAGTATGTTTCATAATGTCTTAACATAGAAGGATATTTTAGGAAATACATCTTGTAGAGAAAAAATGTTTCATTGAAATTCAGTAAGTGTTTTTCCTAATGTTAAATTCAGATAAAATCACATGCATTTTTTAAAATTAAAAAAATAGTTTTGCTAGAAGGTACTTTTATTTTTTCTAAAAGTCTTCCTGCCTACCAGACCTCCTCCCTCCCTCTTCACACCCACACTGGGCACGTGGCTCCAAGCTCCAAACGTGCTATTCTTCCTTTTGTTCCGATAAGTGTTGTAGTCAAGTTGGCTGAAATTAAGTGCACTCTGTACTGTGAGGCATCACTACAAATGTCCACTAGTTAGTCAAACACATAATTCTCCATAGACTATTCCATAGGAAGCTTCTGATATGTAATTCTTGGCTATCCCCCTTACTTAAAATCACTTACTCCCTATAGTGCCAAATAATCAGTGCTTATTGAGTGATTACTGTGTACCCAGTCCAGCTGTGTTCACCTACCATAGTAGGAGGAAACTCAGTTTCTGGAGCTCTTACTTTATGTGGCACAGACACATTGCCCAAATTTTCCCAATATTTCCCAAGCAAGATCTAGCTCTCAAGTAAGCTTCTCCAGAGAGAAAAATAGTTGGGTTTTTGTTTTTTTTTTAGCATAGCTGTTGAGTTTTGTCAGACACAGTGCTAGATACAAAGGATATGGTTGTGACTAAGAGGTTGAATCCCTGCTCGATCTTGTAAGTGAGGGTAGTGGTTACATGGGACACTCTTCAGTGAGCCAAGCCCATGTGTGGCTGGCCTTCTTCCCTCCCTTCTGGCCAGCCCTGCCTGCAGCTCACCTGAACCTCTGGAATCTACAGGAGGTGAAGCTGCAGTTGTCCTAGCACTGGACACATGTTTCACATTCAATGGTTAAATAAAAACATATTGAACATATTATTTGCAAATATGATGAGCATA
>VMDR010023659.1:0-15456 GCA_007922815.1 Macrotus californicus | reverse complement strand
TCATTTTAATTATGTCTTGACATGGGTCTCTTTCCATCACTTTGATTAGGACTCTCTGTACTTCCTCAACTTGCATGTTTATTTCCTTCACTAAATTAAGGAAGTTTTCTTTCATTATTTTTGCAAATATATTTCCAATTTTTTTCTATTTTTCTCCTTCTGGCACCATTATGAGGTTGTGTTGGAATGCTTGAAGTTATCCCACAGGCTGTTTACACTATCCTCATTTTTTAGGATTCTTTTTTCTTCTTATTGTTCTGATTGTTTTTGTTTTGTTTTGTTTCGTTTTGTTTTGTTTTGCTTCTTTACATTACAAATCATTGATCTGATTCTTGGCTTCATCCACTCTACTGTTTTTTCCCTGTAAATTGTTTTTTATTTCAACTCATGGATTCTTTGTTTCTGACTATCTCTGTTTTATGCTGTTGTGATCCTCACTAATTTCCTTGAGCATCCTTATAACCAATGTTTTGAACTCTGCATCTGATTGATTGCTTATCTCCCATGTGTTTAGTTGTTTTTCTGGAGTTTCAATCTGTTCCTTCATTTGGTCTGTGTTTCTTTGTCTCCTCATTTTAGTCACCTTCCTGTGCTTGTTTCTGTATATTACATAGCACTGCTATGACTCCCTGTATTGGTTGTGTGGCCTAATGTAGTAGGTGTCCTATAGGGTTTATTGGCACAGCCTGCCTTTCATCCAAGCTGGGTACTAGATGTGCACTCTTCATGTTTTCTGAGTGAACCAACCTCATATTTGAGCCTTGATTGCTGTTGGCAGGTCAATGGGAGGGATTTGCCCAGGCAAGTCAGCTGTAAGGATTGGGTATGACCAATGACCACAAACCTCCACCATCAGTGGAGGATCAGCTGTGCAGGGAAAGGGTGGTGGTGCTCCTATGTGGTCTGTAGCTATCCACTGGGTATGCAGGCCCTGGGTTTTCCCATGTGTGGCAAAGGCCAAGGTCAGCTCCCACCTGTGTTCTGTGCAGGACCACCCTGCATGAGCTATAAAGCAATCTGAGATGGATGTTCCTTCTGCTGGCTTGGAGATTCCCAGGTAAAGCTAAGGTGTGAACCTAGGCTGGCTGCTGCTAGTTTTGAGCCAGAGGTCACTTAGCAAGTGGTAGGATGGCTAGGGGCTCATTGATGCTGGCTGTTGTTTGAGAAGATTTAAGAAGTTGTGAAGCATGAGCCAAGACCAGAAATTCATATGGAAAAGCCATTTTAACAGAGTGGGTGGACCCGTAAGTTGGGTGGGGAAGAGTCTCAGGGGATCTTCAAGGTAGGCAAACAGTGTTAGCCAGGTTGATGGAATCTCAGATATGGCACCTGCCTGCTGTCTCAGTGGCTGTGTGAAGGCAGGGTTCAGAAATGTGACAATAGTCTCTGCCTATTTTTCTGTCTGGGAGAAAGCTGTCCTCTAACACTTGCCTCGATGCCAGACACTTCAGTTCTCCCCTGTCTGCCACTGGTGCCTTTCAAGCTGTTATACCAGTGCTGGAACTCGGAGGAAGTGAGTTGTCTATGTGTGAGTTCTTGAAGAGGAACTGTTTGGGACTCCAGAAGTTTCTTCCACTGACTCAATCCCCACTGATTTTTGCAGCCAGAAGGTATAGGAACTTATCTTACAGACACTGGAATGCTGGGGTTAGTGGCCTGGTGTAGATCTTGGACTCCTCACTCCAGATATCTCTCTCAAATTTTTATCCACCACACATGAATATGGGGCCAGCCCATTCCATGTCTCCTACTAGTCTGGATGGATGTGGTTTCTTTAATTCTATAGACTCGATTTCTGATGGTTCTGAGTGATGGTTGTTCAATAGTTTAGTTATAATTTTGATGTGATTGTATGAGGAGGTAAGCTGTGTTTACCTATGTCACCATCTTGACAGGAAGTCAGGCCTCAGTTTCTACATGAGAAGATTTAAAGATTTCTCACTTCTTAATGCCCTATTCTTCCAAGTCCTGCACCTACCACATGCTCTGATAAAGCTCTAATGAGCCCTGTTTTTCTCCTTATTTCTTCCATTCCCCTCCCTCCATCCACATAAAGAAATCAATACTGGTAAAGGTCTACATCTTAATTCTGCCTCCCTACTCCAGGTGGTTTTAATGAAATTCTGAAAAAGCCAAAAGAACTGATCACTAAATTCTTTGAAGAGTGTGGCAGACTTGGATATGAGTTGTTCTGATGCCTTTTAACATGTGTGGTCATGTTAGGATGCTTTTAGCTAGGTGGGCCTGGGTGCTTCTACCCAACACAGCTGTCTCTGAATAGGTAGATTAGCTCTTGGGGGCTCATTGTGCTGGAAGAAACTCTGTTAGGTTACAGCTCCTGCCAGAATTTTAATTCCTCCTTCTTTCTACCTCAGGTGTTACTTCTCTCTTGTCCAACTAGCATCTATGTCTGACAGACACAGAAATGGTAATAGTTGTAACACAGAAGTCCTAATATTTGTTGTTTTCCAAAATGAATCTTTGGCTTCAGGAAACCTATCTCTCAACAACCAAATATTCCTCTTTGTAACAGAAAGAATGTAGATTTCTTGTCCATTCTCTTATTCACAGACACATAGAAGCTTAGTTCCCATCAGTTTTATCCAGTAGTTCTCAACCAGGGGATACATATAAGAATAACCCCAAAGACTTTTTCAATGTGTGAATGCCACATGTAAAATTATACTTGGTGGCTTGAGATGTAGCAGTGGTGTTAGCATAAAATTGGGCTTCTTCCAGAGATGAGCATTCAACTTGCTAAGGATCATTCCAGAAGTCAAAAGGTATTCTATACTAAATTGTCAAATAAATAATCCCTTGCTCATCTCCAGATATTTTTATAAGTCCAACTAGTAATGTTGCAAACTCACTCAAAGCATGGTGAATCTTCTTAGAAAATCTTATGGTAAGGTGAATAAAACCCTGGGATCAATTTTATTTTTAACAATTTAAGCAAAAAACACAAAAATAATAGGGGTTTTCTTCATCGTGCAGAGTTTGGGTCAAGGAGTTTTGCATTGACTTTTCATGGAAATCGGTAATAAGTTAGTTATGTTCTGTCCCTTCTGGTTTCCAGTGTCTTGTGCAAGAAGTTGTGGCTATGCTCCTATTTCACAATTTATGTCCTTCAGTTGTGATCTCAGTCTTTTTTCTCTCTCGTTAATCACTAAGAGCTCACTCACATAAATGTCCAGGGAGAATATTTGGCCATTGCATTTCCTAGATCACTGAATAAACTCTCTCAAGTGATCTGTGTATACATGTTAAATTCAAGGAGTGTTATATGAGGCAACATTTGTATCTGAATACACGCATGAACTGAGATTCTCCAGGACAGGGAATTCCTAACTTTCCAAGAATACCAGGCCTAGAAAGAGGAGAGGAGGGGTATTCTCCTGGAATGCTGAATGCACCCAAAAGGAACTACTTGGTTGTTTTAAACATTTCACACTGTATATTCAAAGTCAAAGAGAAAATTCAGAAGTCCCAGGCAAATGTAAACAGATGAGAGTGCTGTGTGTTGGAGAAAAATGTACTCTTAGGAAAAGGCAAGCCTTTTCCAAATGAAGAAGACTAGGGTGGGATTACCCAAGTGAATTGATAGAAGTCAAGCCTCTGCCAACAGCACAAAAAACTGGGATACTCAATAAGAAAAAAAGGGCATTTGTTAGTGTATTGTGACTGTCCCTGTTTTTTGGCAGCAAATGATGAAGCACTAATTTAATGCTCCCTAAATAAAACATAAAATATTCATTCTCCAAATTATTCTAAACTTACCAATTAAGAAAGCTCCCATCTAGGTGAGTTAGAAGCAGCATTCTGTGATGGAAGAGAAGAGATGAGCTTGAGGGTTGCTCACCCACCTGTGAGCTCATGAATGCCAAGACCCTCACTGAACATCTCATGGCTTCCTTTTCCTTAGTGCAAGGTCATTTCAGGAATTAACTGAATATGCATATGGGAGTTGGGAACCATCCTGCCTGGTTACAGAAGCTGTAACCCCACCAACAGGCAAAAAGTTCCCATGGCTAGGGCACCTCAGGACCATAAGCCACTAAGGAGACAAAACTTATCCTCCCAACAGGGGCGCAGCCTATGACCCCTTTACTTCACCCTGCTTGGTCCCTGGAGGATGGCTGGATAGTCAATGACGGGTCAGATTCCTCAAGAAAGGAACAACCTAAGACAGGCACAGCCACGAAGGGGCCATGGGAAGGACTTAGGGGGTTGTGGAGAAGGGACAAAAAATCCTCACCTCTCATCTTTATTATAGCCTGAGTCCTCATTATAGCTGTAAAAAGTCTCATAATCTCTTGGCTGCCTTGCTTCCCCCACCTGATTCAGGCCTGAAACAATGCCGAAGGGGGTGCAGCCCTGTGCTGGAACTGGCAGTTCCCAGTGTGGGGTGATCAGGCCTAAGAAAGAATGCATAACGTTCTGTGAAACCTGCTTTGCTAAGGATGTCCTCAATATAAGTGTTAAGGGTCCAAGCACAAAATAAGTTAGTTTCCCAAGGTTTTACAGCCAATTGGCATCACCCTGTCTACCAGACTCTGACTCAAAAAAAAACCCCATGATCCCAGAAATATTATCTGTAAACCATACCTCCTTTCTTTGATGTGCATTCCCTATGCAAGCTAAACTCAATAAAAGCCCATTGAGATAGGGGCTAAACACCTTTCTCCTCTGAGAGACTGGTCAATCTTCCTCCCCAAGCACACCATGTCTTGGTAGAATTATTCTCACCCACAGGGGCCTAGGGGAGCTCTGTGGGTAGAGCCCACCCACAAGTGGACATGTACTTAGTAAATCTGCAAAGTGCTATGCAAATGTGAATTTTTATTAATTTTTTAAACAAAACCCTCATTTAAAGGTTGGTTGAGTACATATTCCCACGGCAGCACTAAGGCCTAGTAGATAGGGATTCCAACTCAAATAGGCAGCTCCAATTGCATTCCTGTTCTTCACTTACACACCAGAAACTTTGGAGCAGTGACTTAGCCCAGTTATCTCATAGGTAAGATAGGAACAATGGTCATACTCATGATTTCAGATTGTGATGAGTAGATAAGAATTCACACAGGAAAAGCATCCAACACAAATCATGATTCATCGTGTCCTATAGATGTG
The DNA here is from genome assembly GCA_007922815.1 of Macrotus californicus. Taxonomy (NCBI): domain Eukaryota; kingdom Metazoa; phylum Chordata; class Mammalia; order Chiroptera; family Phyllostomidae; genus Macrotus; species Macrotus californicus. The sequence goes on along the minus strand of VMDR010023659.1, from coordinate 10,326 downwards.
GTGCTGTCATCAGACATAATGTCCTTCCTGGGACAGCCATCAGCTGCAAGAGGTCCCTCTAATGAACTGGCAATCTCCTCTATGGCATGCCTGACTCTGAGTCAGCAGGAGAGAGAACTGCTCTGGTCTCCAGGTATATTTCTGTGTGCCCAAATCTCAAGTAAGGTAATTAATCACACCACAGCAAAATTTGCAGCTGCCATTTTGGAAGGATCATCATAGAGTGATTTTTTTCCAGGTATACACTTGCCACAACTATACTTTCACATCACAAAAGAGGAGTTGGCATGCAAAGAACATTACCTTAAAATGAAGTACAGTGAAATTTGGGGTGGATGAAGGTAATAGGGAGGAACAGGTGATGGATCTCAAATGTGAGAACTTTACTTGAAAGAATTTCTGGGCTGGACATCTGCAATAAGCTCTAGACTGAGGCACATTCCACTATGAGTGAAGAGGATTTACAATGGAATGACGTAGATGGGTTCTTATAATCAGAAAAACATACTGACCTTCACACTACACAGGTGCAGCAGCATAATGACCCACCACGTGTATGCTCATCAATTCCTGGGGAAAGTCCAATGAAGTTGACTCAGTGTGGATCTCAAGCAAACAAAATCAGTGACATTACTCACATGAAAATCTTGGTGCCTCCATCCACCACCAGCACACTCCTGGGCAACCAATATGTGAATAAAAATTACATGAGGATCATATACCTTTTGATAAAATTGTCAAAACATATCAAGCAACATTACTTTGTGTCATGAATAATTTGAATTAGATTTTAAAATGTAACTTTAAGAGTAAGAATCAGAGGCCTAAAAATTGTTTGTTTGTTTTTTTCAGGAAACCAAGATTTGGGGTGGTGTCTTTGGGGAGGAAAAGTTCTGTCTAAGCCCCCTACTATACCCTCTGAGAAAACTTAAAGCATCTTGAGGTGTACTCAATTCATAAAACCTCCTCAACTACAAAGGAACTGGATCTATAGTTAAAATACCAAAAATATCACTGACTAACCCTGGTGCATTTCTCACTCAGGCACGTACTCAGATGTGAAAGACCCAAGAGGCAGTACCTCCCATTACATGTAGAGACTAGGAGAATATTCCCCCAAATGGCAATCACTGGTCACACCATCAGCACTTTAGTGGACAGAAACCATGACAAAAATTAGGGCTAGATCAAAAAGATGCCAGACACAGGAAAATTGCTGAAGGTATTTTACCAACATCCTCATAATCCCAGTACCACTTTAGTTCATGAGTTTTTATTCTGATTTTATAACCTCATCTTCCTCTAAAGTTAAAGTTGCTATAACAATATTCAATATGGTCTTATTGTAGAAGAAAGTGGCATATTATGTCAGGTTTCCAAAACCCCAATGAAACCTGAATTTTTGCTGACAAATGAATCACAAGCTTGCATTCTGGATGCACAGATCATGATCTCATCCTTGGGCTGATAAGATTTGAAAGTAGAGAGAGAGAGAATTTGACTGCTATATACTAAGATCTTGCTCTGTGCCCAACCCTATGCTGGGTGCTGCTTAGCTTCTCATCATTGAACAAACTGTCTGGCATTCCCTCCTTAAGACTCCTTTCCCTGCCATGACCTCTGGCCTCCCAGAAGCTCCTCAGCATACCCAATTCGACTCCATTTGCAGGTTGTTTCATATTGCAGATCCTCAGACCCTCCTATGTTCATACTAGGTGCCTACATTCCTGCTCATGACCTCAATTATTATCTGAGCATTTATAATTCCCAAATTTCAATGACAGCTAAAAGCTTTCATCTTATGTCCAAAGACAACACCCACTGGGATGCAGCATAAAAAGAACTCCTTATATTTAACCTCAAATCTGATCCTCTCCCCAGAAGCCCAGACTTAGTAATGGTTCTTCCACTTACCTGCTCTCCCTCTCAGAAACTTGGGAGTCTACCTCAACTCCTTTTGTCTCCCCAGCTTATCTTCTTCATCCAATCAAGCACCTAGTTCACTTTCCTAAATCTCTTAACAGTTTCAGAATCCAACTGTTTCTCACTGTTTCTATCTCTTCCATCATGGCACAAGTGTCCCTCCTACCCAATTAAATTCACCCTACATGGTCTCCCCATCTTACCCTTGTCCCAAATACATATTTTGCCATGTATAACGCACATCATTCTTGTCCAAATTATGGAGGGAAAAATACAGATGCACATTATACATGGGTAGTACTAATTCTGTATTTATATAAATGTTTTTAATTATTTTATTTATGCTCATGCATTAAAAGTGTAACTTCAGAAAGCAATAATGATGCAAAACATCCTGGAATATGATAAGCGGTTTTGTTTCTAAATATAAATAAATAATTGAATTAAAAAATGAAAATGAAAGATTTTTTTCTGAAAATTTGGGACAAAAACATGGGTGTTCATTATATATGGGAGTACACTATACGTTGCAAAATATGGCATTCTCTACAACAGACAGAATACTTTTTATACAGGGAACATCTTTTGTGACATTTCTTGCTTTAGTGGCTACATACTTCCTTTAGGTTAAAGGTTAAAATACAAGTTTGAGATTTATTTATTTCATGTAAACATGAAAAAGGATCTGTCTCTACACCCATCCTGGTCCTACTGCCTGTCTCCCTTCATTCTACCAATAACACCCCAACTACAGAGAATTTTACTGTTTCAGAGGCATTTGTTTCTCCTTGCCTTGGAGACTTCAGTATGCCATTCCTTCTGTCTGAACATGCTTCCTTCAGCCTTTGTGGTTCCTAAATAGGAGAGATGCCCCTGGAACATCACCCTGTACTTATTTGGACAGTTTTGAAAATACTTCTAAATAACTATTAATGTAACTTATGTAATATCTGTCTTCCAAAGTCACAAAGAATTTGCTGGCCACTGGGCTGTTATCCTCAGTACTTACACAGAGACTGGTACAAGGGCATTCTCACTGTATACAATGAGAATTGGATGAATAAGTGATTGAATGATCAGGGATCGACTGAGTTCCTGAGGAACTCACAGTCTAGACTTTAGAAGGTATAAAAGAAATCTTTAGTTGCACCTGTCCTAAACCAAATGTTGATCCAGTTAATCAAACATACAGACACACATTAAGAGGGTAAGCACAACAGAAAAAAAAGACCATTCAAATTACATGTTATTTATTTAATACTTAGCACTGAAGATACAGGTGTATTTCACTTTACAGCTTTCTCTAAACTGTTTTCTTTCAGTTTTCTAATTGTTTAACTGCAAAACTTGGTGCTGGTAAAGAAAAATTAAGGCAGAAATGGAGACTTTATTTAAAAATGAACAACATTAAAAAAGTTCCATCTCTAAATCCTGAAATCACACACCACCTTACTAGGATGACCTGGGCAGAAATAAGCTGAGGCCCAAGAAAATTAAGAATTTAAATGAGGTCCTGACTGGGTTGCTAAGTTGGATGGAGTGTCCTCTTATACACCTAAAGGTTGTGAGTTTGATTCCAAATAAAGGCACATACCTAGGTTGCTGGTTCGATCCACAGTCAGGGCACTGTTACTCTCTCACATGGATGTTTCTCCCTCTCCCTACCTCCCTCTCTCTCTCTCCCTCTCTATCTCTCAAATCAATAAATATATCCTCGGATGAGGATTAAAAAAATGAAATGAGGACCAAGTGACCTCTCCACATCATAGCCACCAGATAAGTGCTCTACCACCCTGCTTCCAGCACAACTAAGTTTACAGATTCAAATGGGCTCATAATTTGTGCTATACACATACAGGATCCTGCCAGATCTCAGTGAATGAGTGCAAATATTTCAACTTGAAGAAATCCATAGAAATGACAATGCACACTATTAGGGATCAACAAACTTATACCTTTTAAATAACCAGAGATTAGACAATTCTTCTTTCAAATTACAAGTGATTTATATACAGCTGTAGCCTTTTTCTATTGTACTCAAGAGGATGTGACCCTTGTGGAACACTCCTGAAGCCCACTGCACAGGGCAGCAGGAAAATTTAATGGGAAGGATGCCTCTGAAGACCCTTGCATCAGGGTCTATGGTGGGAGTGACAGGAAAGCAGGGGCAGCTAGGCAAGGCCCAGCCTTTTACAAGGCTGCTCCTTTATGTGTCCCAGAGGTAGCTCCCCAAACCCTTTATATCTTCTCTAGAGCCCTGTAAACTAAACCTCTAATGGCACAGTCTTATAAGTCAGGGTTAAAAGGTAACAATTCCACCACAGTGGCCCAACGCTGTGTCACTTTCATTAGGTCACCTGGGTAAACGTTACTATTAATAAAAATCAAATAAACCAGGACAGGCAATATTGATCTTGATTTTATTCAAATCAGCTAAGGTCAAAAAACTAATACAGATATAAGAATCAACCATAAGAGTCAAGGTGTTGACATAGATAAACATGGCTCACCATCTCATACAGTCAAATCAAAATTACAACTAAAATATAGAGCAATCATCACTAAGAACCATCAGAAATTGAGTTGAATGGAAGACTGACAACTACAGAATCAAAGAAACCACATCCATCCAGACTGGCAGGAGAGCCAGAGACATGGAACAAGCTGGCTCACAACCATGTGTGGTGAATAAAAATTTGGGAGAGATATCTCTGGAGTGAGAAATCTCAGCCCAACACCAGGCCCCCAAGCATAGGGTTCCTGTGGCTGCAAAAATCACTAGAGATTTGAGTTGCTAGAAGAAACTTCTGGCATTCCAAGCAGTTTCCCTTAAAGAACCCACACAGAGACTTATTCAGATTCACTCCCTCTGAGTTCCAGCACTGAGGTAGCAGCTTGAAAGGCACCAGTAGAATACAAGGAGGAACTGAAGTGATTTGCATCAAGATGGGAGCTAGAGGAGAGTTTTTGCTCAGACAATAAGGCAAGCAGAAACTATTGCCCCTTTTATGAGCCCTCCCCCAACACAACCACAAAGCTGACAGGCAACTGCCGTATCTGAGACTCCATCAACCAGGCCAGCACTGTATGCCCCGACTCTGGAGATCACCTGAGACTCCATCCCACCCAACTTATGGGACCACCCAAGCAGTTAACTGGGACTCTTCTATATGAATGACTGGTCTTGGTTCATGCTTCACAACATCCTAAATCCTATCAAACAAGCAACAACCAGCCACAGTCAACTGCAAGACCCTGTACCTCTTGCAAAATGGCCCCAGGCCTAAAACTACTAGTGGCCAGCCTATATTCGCAGCTTTACTTTGTTTTGGAATCTCCAAGCAGTAGCCACCTCAGACTGCTTCAAAGTTCATGCAGTATAGCCCCAGGTACAACAAAGGTGGGGCCTGTACCTTGGCCTGTACCACCAGGGAAAACACAGAACCTGCCCAACCAGTGGAGAGCTACAGGTCACATCAGAGCACCACAGCTCTGCCCCTACACAGCTGATCCACCATAAAGGGTTCAGGTTGATGGTCAGTGGTCACACCCAGGCCTTGCAGCTGACTAGCTGGGGTAAATCCTTCCCATTGAGCTGCCAAGAGTAATCAAAGCTCAAATACAAGAGGAAGGTGTACTCAGAAAACACAAAGGGACATCTGACCAAGATGAAGGTGTAGGTAGATACACTTTGCCTCCTCACACAATAAAAATAAGGACAACAACAAATTACAAAAATGACAACAACCAGAAATGCCAGACAATTGAACTGTATGGAAGTCCAGCAACCAAGGAGTTAAAGAAGAAACATTCATTCAGATTGGAAGGAGGAGTGGAGATGGGCAGCTTAGGTGGAGAGGATGTGCAGCAAGGCAGCAGCTGGAGAGCAGGTGATCAAGGCAGTGGCTGATAGTCCCATTTTTGTGTGAGGATAAACCATGAGGAACTAGGGAGTGAGACAGACCACACAACCCAGGATTCCAGTGTGGGAAAAGAAAGCCTCAAAACCTCTGGCTGTAAATATCTCTGGGGGTTGTGGCAGCAGGAAAAACTCCCAGCCTCCTAGCAGAGTCCACTGGATAGATCCACAGTGTCCAGAATGTACCCAAACCCACCCATTCATGATCAGCACCAGAAGGGCCCAATTTGCTTATAGGTAGTGGGGGAGGTGACTGAAAGCCAAGAGAGCCAAGCAAGTAGTATTGTTCGCCATCAGACCCCTCCCCCAAGCCAGTGTCACAACACAGCAAAGAGGGTTGCCCCACCCTAATGACATGTATGCCAAGACAAAGAAATATGCCCCATGTGAAAGAAGAGATAAAAAGTTCAGAAAAACAACTAAGTCAACCCATCAGATGTAAAGTTCTAAACACTAGTAATCAGGATGCTCACAGAAATGATTCAGTAAGGCCACAAAATAGAGGAAAAAATGAAGGCTATCAAAAGTAAAATAAGGAATAATATACAGGGAATCAACAGTGAAAGGAAGGAGACTGGGACTCAAATCAACTCTTTGGAGTAGAAGGAAGAAATAAACATTCAATCAAAATAGAATGAAGAAATAAGAATTCAAAAAAATGAGAAGAGGCTTAGGAACCTCCAGGCCAACTTGAAACATTTCAACATCCAAATAATAGGGGTGCCAGAAGGAAAAGAGAAAGAGCAAGAAATTGAAAACTTATTTGAAAACATAATGAAGGAGAACTTCCCCAATCTGGCAAGGGAAATAGATTTCCAAGAAGCTCAGAGAGTCCCAAAGAAGTTGGATCCAAGGCAGCACACACCAAGTACATCATAATTATATTACTCAAGATTAAAGATAAGGACAGAATCTTAAAAGCAGCAAGAGAAAAGGAGACAGTTACCTACCTATAGTCCCATAAGACTATCAGCTGATTACTCAAAAGAAACCTTATAGGCAAGAAAAGGCAGAAAAGAAGTATTCAAAGTCATGAAAGGTAAGGACCTACATTCAAGATTACTCTATCCAGCAAAACTATCATTTACAATGGAAGAGCAGATAAAATGTTTCCCAGATAAGGTCAAGTTAAAGGAGTTCATCATCACCAAGCCCTTACTATATGAAATGTTAAAGGGATTTACCTAAGAAAATGAAGATCAAAACTATGAACAGTAAAATGACAACAAACTCACAACTACCAACTGAACCTAAAAAAACAAAAACAAAAACAAAAACAAAGAAACTAAGCAAACAACTAGAATGGGAACAGAATCACAGAAATGGAGATCACATGGAAGATTATCAATGGGAAGGGGGTTGGGGGAAAATGGAGTAAAAGATACAAGGAAGAAGCAGCATAAATGGTAGGGGCATAATAGACAGGGGGTGGTTAAAAATAGTGTAGGAAATGGAGAAGCCAATGAACTTATGTGTAGGACCCATGGACATGAACTAAGGTGGGGAATGTTGGTGGATGGGCATGTGTGGGGAACCTGTTGATGTGTGATATGGCCTGTGACTCAGCTCTGGGTTTGAACGCAGACCAGATTGTGTGTGGTGTGCAGATCATATCCATGGATAGGTTTCCCGTGGGTAATCAGGCCTGCATTGTACCTAGGCCGCTTTGAAACTTGCTCTTGCAAAAACTCCCTCACCTGGAATGGAAACAGCAGAAGTTTACTGTGACTTGTGCTAGACTTCCCAAGCACGAATGTAAATAGCCCAGCCTTCTCTCCTTTACATTTGTAAATGACCTTTCTCTTTGAAGCAACTGGTGACATTCTTTCCTCTGTTATCTGTAAAAGGTATCCACCCAAAGCAAACTTGCGCATAGTTAATGAGAACCATCCTGGAGTGTCAATAAAAGCCTGTCCAGGTGAGGGGCAGGGGCCCTCTTTCTGTCTGTGGGAGAGGGGCCACGCAGGCCCTCTCTCTCATGGAGAGAGTGGCCAGGCCGACCCTCTCTTGATCATTGAGAGATCGGCCACCCATCCCTTTGCTCCACTGGATTTCTTTAGTCCATGTGAATTTGTTCGTTACTTGTCGGGGGATATAGGACAAGCATTCCACAACAACATGCGGTCCTGCTGGACGGGACCGCGACAGGCATGTGCAGGGTGGAGGGGAATAAAAGGGAAAAAAAAAAATGGAACAACTGTAATAACATAATGAATAAACTATATTTAAAAATAAATTTTCAGGAGATACAAGATTTACTATAGTGTTATCATAAGGGTATTATTATCTTGAATTTGTTTTCCTGAAAAGAGGTCTCTTCTTGAATTAACGACTAATCACACCATTTCCTGTCTTTAATGACTTGCAGTGCCTTACAAATTCTCAGGTTCCTTCATGCCTCTAGATCCTTTCTCTTTAAGTAAAAAAAGGTGGAGAGGCTTTGGCTAACAGGCCAGGTTTTAACTGAAGAAGATGGATTTGGTGGCATAGCCCATGGGCTATTTCTTTTATTGTTTTTAATTCATTTTATTTTATTTTTTATACTTTTTATTGTATTCTATTACAGTTGTCCCAATTTTTCTTTCTTTCCCCTCCTCCACCCATCCCCACCAGCTGCCACAGTCAATTCCCACACTGTTGTCCATTTCTGTGGATCATTCATACAAGTTCTTTTCTAATCTCTTAAAGCAGTGAGCTATTTTTAAATGCTCATTATGTTAATATATTTTGTTTTCATTTACTCATATATTTCTTCAGTTATCCAGGATATTTATGACTAAATATCTACTAATAAGGATACACAGAGGGAAAATAAAGGTGGTTAGACTTTATACTTCCAAGTTCCCCAATATTCCTATTTTATATTTTCTTCCCAACCTAACGGACTCATAGTTCTAAATAAGACTGGTTCCAAAGATGGTCAGTTTCTTCTCAAAGAGGCAGTTTCAACTCTATGATCAAGCAACTTAAATACATGAGTGCAGCCCCCAATTCTGAAAAGTGACTTCTTAGCAGTTAGATACTGTGAAAGATACCATTAAAACCACACTCCTAGCATGTCAAACCAAGCCCAGCCACACTGTAGCTCAGGGTGCCTCTGACCCATAAGCATACAACTGCATCTTTGACAGAGTTACATAAATGAGGTAGATGGGTTTATGTACGTACAATACAGATGGCCTACATGTGTGATAAGACTCTACCTTGGACGACACAAATGCTGAATCAGATCATCTCAGAGGTTCTGGGTGTTAGCATCAAAGTATGGTTTACTCCATGCAAAGCAAAACAATTAAATATGAAAAATCCTACCCAAGCCTCAGATATTTAATAAAATAATTATCTTAGAATCAAAAAGATACATAAGATAAAATTAGGTGTAGGCTGAAGCCCTATATTTTTAATTAAAATGTATAAGATACCAAAATTTTTAAATACCAAAAAATTAAAGTTCTATAAATTTTCAAAATTAAGAAACCAACAAGTAGTATTATCTCCTAGTAGTACTGAGGAAAATGGAAATCAGTCACTTATTTATCATTGGGAAGGATTTCCACCAAGCACAACACTGATGGTACCAGCCTGAGAAACTCACCCTCTCCTTGCTTCAAACCCTGAGGCAGCAAAGTCTGAGGAAGAGAGAAAAGACTGCACTTTGCCCAAGGCCTTTCCAAGCTCAAAAGTAATTTAAATCACCAAGCACACTGGCAAAACAGCTGGGCTTTTCTACTAGAGGTGCTTTGCTATATGCAATGGAATTAAGAACTCCCTCAGGAAAATTGCAGCACAGTCTTCCATTTGATGTTCTCACATAAAGTGCAGAATATAGCTGTGCAGTTTGGGGAAACCCAAGTTAAATCCCCCCATAAGCCTGAAGCCCCAGTAAAAATCACAATGTCATTAATAATTCTTTGTCTTCTGAAAAAAATTAAGCAAAATGTGAAAATTAATCCTTTGTTCTAATGCCATTTTTCATGATTTAGGTATCCCTCTATCCAGAAAATCAATGATACATATCTATTAAAACAAATAAGAAGAAAACAGTTATTGCCAAGCTCCTGTGAAAAAATTTTTTCCTCATTAAAATATAGCTTGCCTGCTTTTTTAATATCTCCTTCAGAGACAACATCCTCATGGAACTAACCTCACTGAGACAGCAGTGTTGAATGCTGGTTGCCAGAAACCGACCGCCTTTTTAGCTAATGGAAGGTAATAAAACATTAAAATTCTCCCTCTCCTCATGTTGAAGCATTCGTCTCATTGTAACCAGAGCTTGATCACCATAAGGAATTTTAAAAGAGAGCTAACCAATAAAACAACATCATCTCTGAATTTGGCAGGGTTTTGTGGAAGCAAGGAAAAGCTGGGGACACACACAGTGGTGTTTGCCATTTCTCATGTACATACTGCATCTATGTACATGACAGAAGATCTCAGATCCTTAAATACAGAGAATATCTCATGTTAGGTCAGCTTTATAACAC
>VMDR010023658.1:0-15460 GCA_007922815.1 Macrotus californicus | reverse complement strand
GCTAACACTAAAAATTATATGAAAGTACAGAGGACCTATGATGGCTAAAAGAACTTTGATAACAAACTAAATGGGAGGGCTAGAGCTACCTGATTTTAAGACTTATTATAAAATCACCCTAATCAAGTCAGTGTGGTATTGGAGTAATAATATATAAGAAATTAATAGAATTAAATCTAAGAGCTCACTAGTAAGTCCACACATATGTAAAGAACTGGTGTTCCATAAAGGGACAAAGATAACTCAGCGGGGAAAGAACAGTCTTTTCAACAAATAGTACTGAAACAATTGGATATCCATATGTTAAAAAAAAAGTTAACCTGTATTTTATACCTTACATAATAATTGACTCAAAATGGATCAAAACTTCAAAAAGAATACAGAGGGAGAATGCTTTTGTGACCTTAGGTTAGGTAAATATCTCCTAAATACAACATCAACACAACGATTCGTAAAAAAACACATTGTTAAATTGAACTTCATCAAAATTAAAAACTTCCACTCTCTCAAAACTAATCATTAAGAGAATGAACAGATAAGCCACAATTTAGAAAAAGTATTTACAGCCCTGGCTGGTGTAGCTCAGTGGATAGAGCACAGGGCTGTGAATCAAAGGGTTGCCAGTTCAATTTCCAGTCAGGGCACAGGCCTGGGTTACGGGCCAGGTCCCCAGTGGCAGGTGCATGAGAGGCAACCACCATTGATGTTTCTCTCCCTTTCTTTCTCTCTCCCTTACCCTTTCTCTAAAAATAAATAAATAAAATCTTTTTTAAAAAAGGAAAAAAGTGAAAGTATTTGCAAATATTTATAAAAGATATATCTAGCTCTTTTCCTCCCTGGCTGCTTGAGGATCAGCCACTATCATGAATGGCATAGTAACTACTCAGACCAAGGAGTCATGACCAACAGACGACTTCAGTGGAAATAAATGGTCATCGAGGTTCTTCACTCTTGGAAGGCAACAGTACCTCAGAGAGAAATTTGGGGAAAACTAGCCAAAATGTCTAAGACTGGGCCAGGTGTTATCTTTGTGTTTGGATTCAGAATCCAATTTGGAGGTGGCAAGACAACTGGCTTTGGCATGTTTTATGATTTCTTGGATTATACAAAGAAAATAAGCCATAGACTTGTAAGATGTGACCTGTATGAAAAGAGAAAGACCTCAAGAAAACAGGGAAAGGAACACAAGACCAAAACGAAGAGAGTCAGGGGGGCTGCAGAGGCCAGTATCGGTGCTGCATAGAGAAGGAGCAGAGACTCTTCAGTGACTTCATCTGTGGCAATTGTGCAGATGTTTCATGAGAGGATTAATAAGCTAGGAACTCAAAAATGACATATCTAGAATATTTTTAAAGGCTCCTAAAACTCAAAAATAAGAGATCAGCCCAATTAAACAATGAACAAAGATTTAAAGATATATTTTACTAAAGGAGATATAGAGAGATCAAATAAACACACGAAATAATGGTCAGCATCATTAGTAATTAAGAAAATGCAAATTAAAACCAAAATGAAAAATGATTACATACCTATTAGAAAGGCCACCAATCTAAGGACTGAACATAATATATGTTGGTGAGAATGTGGAGGAACTGGAACTCTATCATGGTATTAGTGAGAATGTAAAACCATACAGCCAATTCGTCATACATGTTGGCAATTTCCTACAAAGTTACCATATGATCCAGCCACTTCATTCCTAGGTATTTGCCCAAGAGAAATGAAAGCATAGGTCCATACAAAGACTTATACATGAATGTTCATAGCAATATGTTTTGAAATAGCTCTGAACAAGAAGTAATGCAAGTGTTAATCAACAAATAAGTGAATAAGGACACTGGTATATCCATACAATGAAATAGTCCTCAGCAACTAAAAGAAATGATTTATCGACATGTTATGAATACATCTCAAAATAGCTTTGCGTAAGTGAGAGAAACTACATATAAATGATTAAATACTGAATAAGTTGACATATGTAAAATTTCAGAAAATGAAAACTAACCCTTAGGGACAGAAAGCAGACAAGTGGTTGCTTGGGAGTAGAAGCAGGAGGTATGAAGGAGTGGGAGGGAAAGATGACAGATGTCTACAAATATGTATCACCTCCACACATTTCCTGGTAACGTGAAATGTGTGGAGGTAATAGATCATTTCATTATGTTGATTGTGGTAATGATTTCCTGGGTGTATACAAACTGTATACTTTAAATATGTGAAGTTTATTATAGGTCAATTATACCTTAGTTAAAAACGGACAGTATGACATCAAAAACTAGTTAAAGATCTGGAAATAATATTAAAATAGATAAATCTCTGGCAAACTGATCATGAAGTAAAGAAATCCTATGAATAATATGCTAGAAACAGAAATATTAATATTTATAATGATAAAGCACATTAGAAACTAAAAAGGTAAATGAATAAAATCAATGTTATACTGATACATTTGAAAGCACATAAATAGCTTTAGAAAAATATAAAATTACTCAAAATTAGAATAGTTTACAAGATCAATAATTATTAAATACATGGAGTTATTAATTAAAAAAAAAACAACCATCTCCAACTCAAAAGAATCCAGGCCAGATTGTTTTGAGGAAAGGAGTCACAGAGGTGAGTTGGAGAAGAAGGTGAGCGAGGTCAGGGAAAGGGATGAGCAAGGATGAAGACCATGAACTTGTACTGGCATCAACCAGCCTACCTAGTTGATGTATAGAAGTGAGGGTTCTGTACACATCATTTCATGATTAAACAAGCAAATTCTGAGGAGTCGAGAGGGCAATGAATTCACATGGAATGCAGATGAAGGGTCCTGCACTCACTTCCCTTTAGTCAGGACAGCTTCTAGCAGAAGGTAGGACTCTCTAAGAGCTCCCCCCCCCAAAAAAAAAATAGAAGTTTTGGGTGTTTTTTTCCATGTGAGAAAAGACATGCACAAAGAAGAGGAAATTGACATCAAAAGGAGCAGAGAATGTAATCATCTGGGAGGCAGCACAACCCGATTAAGAGCAAGCAAGGACTAGGGAGGCAGGAAGAGTATAAGTTCAAATCCATGTTCGACCACTCACTGGCTGTGCAGCTTTGCCCAAGTTACCTGTATGCCTCAATTGCTTCTTCTGTGGAATGGCGATAATGACATCTCCTTTGTGGGGCTATTGTGAAGAGTATATGTGCAATGTTCACAGTCCAATGGTGGTCTCAAGGTAAGGGGTCAATGAAGGCAACATGACAGCTTTCTGGACAAAGGGAAAGTTAGCAGAGAGGGAAGAAAGGCCTGTCTTGTCTCTGTTGCTTAGGGCCTTGAATTAGAGGGTGTTGACATTCACGGCAGCATTTCCAAGAGGGTAGAGATGACTTTGAAGTACCTAACTTAGTTGCCTTAATTGTTATTTCACCATTCAAAAAAATTTATTCCATTTTCCATAGAATTGCAAGTTCTAGGGTAGAGACAGGGTGTGTGATACTGGTGGCTCCTATAATTTGATGGACACCCCATGCATTCCTGTTGTTAGGAAGGGTGAGTTGGGAGCAGAGGACAAAGGAGCCAAGGCAAACATTAGCATTCAAGACTCCCTGTAGACAAGTTATGGTCTGAGGGGGTTCATAGCATATGCTGGCCAGGAAATTAAGCATGAGACTGAACAAAGGGCAGCAGACTGATATAAAGGGAAAGTTTTAGAATTCTATAATGCGTGGATTTGAGGAAGGAGGGAAAGAGATGACACCTTAAATCAGTTTGCCTTTTTGGAAAAAAAGAGCAAAAGGGTGGCACCACCCACAACAAAAGTGGAGCTTGGAGGAGCAGAGTGCTTTAGAACAAATGTGAACAGTTTGGTCTTCACTCTGTTTATCCCATCCCGGATGCCCGGGGTCTGCACATTGTAACTACAAAAACATTTGTGGAGCGTAATAAGTACAGGTGCTGAGTTTCTCTTCAAGGAAGTTTATAGTTTCAGGGAAATCCAAGAATGTAAATCTATTCACAGTCTATTTCATATCTGGCAAAAAAGTTCAATACTTACAATTTTAATAGTTATTTCCTCAGCCCTTTGTATAGTCTAGGCTCTGGGCTAGGTACTTTATAAACATCATCAGTAATCCTTAAACTACATTAAAAATGAGTATTGTGATACCCATTTTATGGAGGAGAGGCCTGAGATTAAAGAGTTTGTCCAAGGCCCCATGTTCAATGAGGGGAAGAGCATGAAATTGAACCACATCTGTCTGACACCAAAGCTTTTGCATTTTCAGTCACACGTGGCTACCAGTGCCTGAGTTCACCACCTTTGACCTTTTCATCTGGAATCTGCATGGATTCCCTTAATACTTGTATTTTATGCCATCAACTCATGATCCTCCTGACTTCTCTGTAACTATTTTTCCATCTATTCAATAGCTTGGACTTCTCATTTCTTCCCCATTTTGAACTTCCCGTTTGAATAAACAGACTTGCCAATCCAATAAAGCCTTTCTTTTGAACCTGAGCAAGAAAACACAAATGGAACAAAAACAACAATGGTGCCTTCTCTGAACATATTTTTATGGGTTCTGGCTTGTGCTGGCCTTTTCTAGAGGCAGAGAATGGAGCTCCCAAGCATTTGACAGTAAGAAGCAAAAAGGCCAACCTGCCAAAAAAAATATATATATATCTATTTCATAATGTTCTTTCTGTAACAATTGCTTAAATTTGGCTATAATTTAACTCTCCCAAGCGAGTTATGCATTATGATGCTAACAATCCATACAACCCAAAGCTTGCTTGAGAGTCGTGATTCTGTAGTCCATTGCCAGCAATTAAAAAACTTAACTGGAAGTTGTTTGAAGCATCAGAAGGTGGTTCTAAGAAATGTGAAACAATATCCACAAGGTTTGTTAGGAGAGAGGTGAAAGACCTGGGTAGGAGGAACTCCTGGGATAGGCAAGCCACAGCATACTACCGCAGGGCCCAACTGAGTGACCGGTTGCTGCATTAAAAGGAAGAGAAAATAGAAGGGCACAGAGCAGGTGTGGGTGCACTGAAGCCTAGCTTTTCTTTGGGCCAGCTCCATGAGTTACTCCCACACCCTCAGATTGCCTTCTGTACCAAGACTGTGGCTGTCCTAGCTAATGCATCCTTTCTGCCCAGGACCTTCTCTCCCTCTTTTCTCTTGGAAAACCCTTATTTGTCCTTCAAGACTGAGAAAGCATGTCATAACTTCAAGGAAGTCTTCTCAGACTAACCCCAAATCTGGGTTATTCACTTTGGTACATAATGCTACATAAATGATCTTATCAACATGTTTATAACATATCGGGATGATGGATTTGTATGTCTGTGTTGCTTTCTTATATTTGTATGTCTGTGTTCCTTATAATTACCTCTAGGATAGGTACTGTGGGTTAGTCACTTTTGTATCCTCAGCGCCAGTGTGCTTGCTGCCAGATCAACACTTGATAAATCTTTGGGGATAGGAACACTGAAAAGGGACTGTGAAATTAGTGGCATTAATTTTTTAACTGAAAGTTTATTGTGGCTTGTCAA
This sequence comes from Macrotus californicus, assembly GCA_007922815.1. Classification (NCBI taxonomy): domain Eukaryota; kingdom Metazoa; phylum Chordata; class Mammalia; order Chiroptera; family Phyllostomidae; genus Macrotus; species Macrotus californicus. Next base: position 9,936 of record VMDR010023658.1, on the reverse strand, counting down.
TCTTGATGCGATTTTAGAAATTGTGTTGATGATCATTGCAAGTGCTACTGGTACACTGTCTACCTTTGCAAATCATCAGTCTTCATTTTTTTTGTCAAATATATATAACATGAAATTTACCATTTTAACTATTTTAAGTATATAATTCAGTGACATGAAATACAATGACAGTGTTGTTCAACCATCACCAATACCCATTTCCAGAACTTTTTTATCATCCCAAACAGAAATGCTATAACCAGTAAACAATAACTCTCCATTCTCTCCTGCTCCCAGATCCTGGCAACCTCTCTTTTGCTTTTAGTTTCTATAAATGTGTTTATTCTAGGTACCTCAAACAAGTGGGATCATACAATATTTGTCCCTTTGGGATTGCCTTATTTCACTTAGCATAATGTTCTCAAGTTTCATACATGCTGTATCATGTATAGAATTTCATTCCTTTTTAAGAGTAAATAATATTCCATTGTATGGATATACCATTTTGTTTATCTATCATCCATTTGTGGGCATTTGGGCTGTTTCTACCTTTTGGCTACCGCAAATGATGCCACTGTGAAGATTGGTGTACAAGTCTCTGTATTAGTTCCAACTTTCAGTTCTTTTGGACCTAGACCTGGAGTGGAAGAGCTAGATCATAAGGAAATCTGTTAAGTTTTTTGAGGAACTGCCAAACTTTTCCATAGCAGCTACAACATTTTATATTCCTACCAGCAATGCATAAAGATTCCAATTTCTACACTAGTTACTTTCCATTTTTAATAACAGCCACTCTAATGGGTGTGAATCAGTGGTAATTTCATGGCATGAAATTTAAATTTTTGCTATATTTATATTTTCAACTTTGAGAATAAAATTTGAGTATTAAATTGATAAGCTTCGACTGTAAAAAATGAGAAATTTACTGTTATTTACAGAACTCTGTTCCCCAGCCTAGGCATAGTTTTGAAAAAAGTTAAGATAGAATATAGAAGTAGAAAATAGGGAGGGAAATGATAATATTCTCATGACCCACCGTTCAGCAGTTTCCTTTGAGTTAATGACCTTCACAATGCAGTCCACAGGCGCTTCTGAAAACATATTTAATTGACAAATGTATGGACCTAGAGCATTCTAGTAATGGTCTGCAGTGAAATTAGTTCCATATTTTTGCATTAGTTTGAGCATTTTTATGATTTCAAAGATGGAAAAAAGCTTACAGAAAACCACATATACACAAATGCTATGGATGTGAAAATATGCATAGAGATGTTGCTTATTTTTATGAAACTTTTTTCACAGCATGTTAAGGCAAAACCAATGTTATTGCCATATTAAAGTTCAGAATTTCAGCGATCTATTAAGGCCCCTAGAGGAACGTTAGTTACAGCACGCAACTCCAGCACTTTACAGAGCTGCCAATGGAGAAAGATTGCTCTTGCACAGGCTTAACTGAGGGAAACATTTAATAGGAGGAATTTTATAAAAGTAATTTTACAGCACTCTTTGAAGGCAATCAAATACTCAGAATTGATTGACTTATAGGAACTTGGCCTTGGTGTTCTGAAATGAGTCATCGACAGACAGCAGTATTCCCATGAGACAAGAAGTAGAAAGATGACCAGCCTTACATGATATGCTGGTACCATATAACTACTATCTGCAATTAAAAGATTTGGTGGGGATTACCATACAGTATCTAACAAAATCCTCTTTATTATAACCCTGTGAAGTAGTCATTGCTGAGAATGTCATCTTGATCTGTGCAAAGCAGACCCTGAGGTCTAGAGATAGTATTTTCCCCTACTGCAGGTAGCTAGTCACCAGATGAGCAGTGGAGTGTAGTAGAAGATGCATGAGCTTTGGAGAAAGATAGTAAAGTTCAAATTCCAGCTTTGGCACTATTCAGTTATTTCGTTAGAAAATCTCCTTAAGTTCTTTAAATCTCAGTTTGTTTCATCTTCTATAAGATGGGACTAATAGCATCTATCTCACAGGGTGGTTTTGAGACTAAATATTTAATTTGGGGAGTTATTTTGACACATTCCCCCCACCCATATCTATGTCAGACATCACTAATCAATCACAGTACACTTTCACATGGAGCGTACACCAGCCTCAGAATCCCTCTTAAGGTATAGCTGTGGGCAGCTATACCAACTGAACAGGATAGGCAGTAGAGGTGGGACTTATTTGTCACCCTGGTCCTCAGAGCTTCATTCACTGCTGCCAAGGTTTGCCATTTATCTGTCTTTCAGGACTATTCTTTACCAGCTTACAAGTAAGTTTAAGACATTTTGTAGCTGGGTACATTTGCTTAGAACTTGCTCTTCCTTCATCCCTTCTATTGCAAACAAGCTAATCTATCCCCACCCACCTGTGATACTATCCCTGAGTCTGCAAGAGGCAAACAGTGGACGGTAAATTAAATAGTTAAATGGAGAGAAGGGTGAGATATGAAACAGAAATATCCAGGCTAATTTGGGTCTTTGTTATTTGTTTTCTAATTTTCTGTTCTACTGACATTTTTCATTTGAGGAGTTTTATCCAGTAATGGTATTTGTTAAAATAGTCAAATCCCTCAGCCTGAAGTTTAGCTGTTTTATAAGTATCTGTAGAAAGAAAAGTAGAGGCACTGATGTATTCAAGGTCACCCAGTGAAACACAAGTGAAAGTGGCAGAGAGCTTGGGTTTGGCTCTCTTGATGGATCTGAGGTTATAAAAATGGATTCTTGCATTTTAACTTCTATGGATTTTATAAAGTGGTCAACTCTTCTTTTAAGCTTTAATCTCATGATCAAAGAATGCACTTAAAAAATACTCCAGGATTAAAGTTTTATTTTTTGTGAGTTTCACTGGGAAGAAAACATGATTTCTTACTTGCTCAAATAGTAAATAAAGATAATGTTTATCAGTCCCTAATATCTTGGGTTCACAAGGGCTGAAGGAATTTCACTTAAGATGCGAAACAAAACAAAAATAGCGATTCCCATTAGGTTTACCAACTATTTGTTAACAACTGGCTTAAAAGCTTCATTTGGAATCCTTCATGACTCAGAATTCTTCCTGACTTAGAATCAGCATGCAGGTTATGAACAGTTCTCTCATTCAATCTTACACGGTGCTGTCATCTTCAACTTTACAACCTGACTTTGTACCCTTTCACTGTCTCCTAGATTCATTCATCTGTCATCATTTCCTCCAGTGGCTCCCACATAAAACAGATGAAAAGTGAATACAATATTGTCTCAAAGTCTAGACATAATCAATCAGGCCTGCTTTCCAATACCTATAGGTTGGGGTGTGGAGCAGTGGAGACTCTAAGGTAAGCCCTCAACTCACGGCTATGATGCGGACTTCCTGGCCAGCATTCCTCACTGGAAGGTCTCAGTACATTCATGCCAAAGGAGTACACTTCGAAGTCCCTCACAATCCGGCAACCTCTTGATGGGCTGTGGAACCCAGTCCAAGCAACAATCTGACTATCATTTAGCTCTTGCTCTTGGGAGGATAGAGGAGAATAGATCACTCCGGGGATAAATGGGATGTTTTAAAAGCCTCATTTTTGTTTCTTAAATGTCTTCATGAGTTGAAGAACGTTTAAAAATAAAAACAGACATTTGTTTCTCAACAGTCACAGTTCAAAATGCCATGTACAAGTCTCCCTGCGGTCATTTTTGAGACTAAAAAGCTTTTCATGTTGCCTCTTAAACAGAAAAGCAATTTGGAAACGAAGGAAAGCATTTGGCATTCCCAAACAATGACCCCGAGTGTTGGCCCCGTGGAACATTATCAAATACCCTCGGTCCGCAGGGACTGGGGAGTCAGAGCCTGTGAACATGGCATATGTTGAAAGACCCACTTTGCAGATGTGCATCAATTCTGGTTATCATTAGGGTGACTCTGGGGACAATTAGGGAAGACAGATTTATCTTTGGCATTTCCTGTGCTGTGGCACAGTAAAAAAGAGCAAGGGCTTTCGAATTAGGCAAATCTGGATTTTTACTGTAGCTCCACCATTATTTAGTTGAGGGATCTTGGGCAATTATTTTAACCCCCTAAACCTCAATTTCTTCAGAGTTAACAGAGGAATTGTGATGCCTACTTTGCAACTTTTGTGTTAAACAAGATATGGAGTATATCACATTAGTAGCACATGAAAGGTTCACAGTAGGTGGTCATTCTTACCCCCACTGTCCCCTACACTCCTCATTTACTGAGATCTCTCCACTCCTGGCAGCTTCCTGGGCCTTACTTAGCTGTATTTTAAAGTTAAAATTTACCTGCACTGTGATTTAATTGTATCCTCAGATCCCTACTCTGCCAGGTAGGCTAGCTAACATTCTCCACTATATTTCCTTACATAGAGCTCACAGATTACAAAAACAGGTGTCAGTGGGTTAACCTCTCATTCCATCCAAGTAAGCATGACATCTTACCTAGAACCTTCAGAAAAATAATGTCTCAATTCAAAGATATGCCGGTAGTGGAGAGACATTCAGGCAAAGCTGGGAGTAAATTTAAGAATATGTATGTTTTTTTGGATCAATTTTTTAGTATTCACTCTGCAAAGCACATACATACATGCCTTCTTTCTATTTCAACACACGGCTGATACTTGGTGTTGGTGCTCTGATATCAATGGTGATCTCATGGTAGGTTGATAAGACTAGTGACCGAGTGTTTGTAAAGCATATATATTCTAGAGTTTTCCCTGATGCTAGGCCTCTGTGCTTACTATATACTCCTGAAGCTAGAATACTTAGATCTCACCCAGAGGGTAAGCCTTAACCAGGACCCAGGAACATTCTGGATTTCTAGCTGAGCCAATAGAAGACATTACACCTGAGGGACCCTTGGGCTGGGTATCCCTCTGCTTTAGCAGCTGACCCTGCTCGGGGCTTATGTTAGCTTCTGGTGCTGACCTTTTCCTTCCTTCTGCTGTCATCAAGCTCTAACCTGCCCCTCACTTTCAGTAACAAGTCCTGTTTGGTGGCTACATGATGAACTCACATCCCCCCTGCTTGATCTTCTGGTTCCTCGGCAGCTGTCATCTCACTTCCCTCCACCTGGTTCAGCCTTCCCCGCTTCCCATTCTCTTAGAACCTAAGGTTTTATTCCTGAATTCCACCCCTCCAATAACGTGCACACTTGGTATGGGGATTTGTTGAGTCACCGACATCAGTAAAACTATGGGCCTGGCAGATATAAACAAGTGGTATGCTGAAGATTGAAAGGCTTCACAACTAAAGAGTAAAGAGCATTAGCATTGATATCAGGCAGACCTGGGGTTGAATCACCCCACGGTCAGGTATTAGACAACTAGAGATGACCCCAGAAGTCCAGAACCTGCCAAAATGATTCAAACAGAACTTCCCTAAGCCTGCTCAGCTGCTTACCTTGCCTTACCCATTCCTTCCTGCAACAACCACAATATAGTTTTGTGCCCATGCTTTTTGTTCACCCTTCTGTTTCCTGGCCTACCCTGGTGTTTCTCCATGTGGCCCTGAGAGTTGTACCAGGAACCTTCCTCTTGGGAACTATGAGTAACACACTATCTTTTCTAATGGCAGCTGTCTCCTGATCTGTTGGCCCCTCCCTATATAAATAAAAACAATCCATGGTATATTTTTTTAAAAATCTAAAGAAAGAGAAATTTGTATTTAGAAGTCTCTAGTTTCTGGCTGGATCATGTTGGGCTGGTATCTCGAACATTTAGAGCCTCAGTTTCCTTGTCTATGAAACTGAAATAAGTTATCACCTCATGGAGTCATGGGAAATAGTCATATATGGGAAAGCACCCAGCATTGTTAATGCTTAACTAATATTTGTCTCTGCATTTGTTCACTCACCCGTTCAGTCATTGCTATCCACCTGTAACCTAGAAACACAATCCAATTATCACCTTCTCCATGCTGGTTAATGCTGTAGTAAATTATGACGTCTTTCCAAATGTGTCTACAGCTGCTGAGCAGTGTCATAAAATCCCACTCTCTTTTTCACTGCATGAAGCCTCACTGTGTCCCCTGCGCTTGAGCCTTTTGCTTGATTTATGCTGCAGCTGCTTGAAGACCATGCAAGTTTGGAAAAGGCCAGTCTTCCTAATTCTGCTGATATCTATCAACCTTACCAAGCAATTCCCTCTGCAAATGCGGATTCAACCACCTTCCACTAGGCAGCAAAAGAAATGCCATTTTTGGCAGATAATTAGTAAAATAAACATTCGAAAGCTGCAGATAATTTGCATTGCACTCCAGGCTTTGTGGATGGTTTGCTGCCTACACTCTCCTAATTAGGGAATGGTGGCTGATAAATGCTGAAGTGGAGAGAGATTCCCTGAAATCAGAGAGCCAATGCTCCCACCGAACTGAAATCACCAAGAGGATGAGTAGAAAGAAAGAAGATGATCAGAAAAACTGAGTGGCAAAGAGCTTCAGGGCAGGAACCAGTCAGGGACAGATGGCGAATGAGATAACTTCACGAGAGACAGCCATATCTGTGTTTTTATTTGTGTTCTGAGGAACAGGCTCAGAAGAAAACGGAGCACTGGTGAGAACTGTGCAAGAGCCGGGGCACTGCAGGGTGGAGTAATGGGGACAGGCCTTGGGCAGCCGGGGCCTGCTGGTGTACTCAAGCAGTCCCGCCCACTATAAGACTCCTTTTTAGAGACATGGGCAATTCCACTATATTCTTGTATAGTATTCAAAATACTATTTCCTTTCTTCCTTTCTTTCTTTTTCTTTCTTTCTTGCTCTTCCTCTCTCTTTTTAAAGCTTTTATTTATTTATTTTTAGAGAGAAGGGAAAGGAGGGAGAAAGAGAGGGAGAGAAACATCAATGTGTGGTTGCCTCTCATGTGTCCCTTTCTAGGGATGTGGCCTGCAACCCAGGCATGTGCCCTGACAGGGAATTGAACTGGTGACCCTTTGCTTCACAGGCCCGTGCTCAATCCACTGAGCTATACCAGCCATGGCTCAAAATACTATTTTCAATGACTTTTATAAACTTTGAAGAGCTATATAAAAGTGGTTATTATCAATTGTAGAATTACTGTGCTGTATATCCTGCTGGAAAGAGTAAGTATGAATATTTAAGAGCACGGGTCTTGGAAGCAGGTCAGGTAGGTTCTAGTCCTAACTTTGCTACTTGCTATCTGTGTGAACTTGAGCAAGTGGCCTGATTTTTTAAATGCTCAGCCTCCTCCTGCAAAATAAATAAAATAATAGCTCCTGTCTCGCTGGGTCTATTGTCAGGGTTAGAGGACATCTGCATAGACAAATCTCTTAGCTCAGGGCTTGGTGCATAGTAAGTGCTCAATAAATATTAGTGATTAATATTTGAGCAGCCTCTGAAGTTTCCTGTTGTAACTGCCAGAGCTTTGGGAGGGTGAAGCCTTTGGTGCCCAGACAAGGTTTTCTCTAAGTGTGGGTACATCTGCCAATTTTAATGGGAGGGTTGAGGCTGGCTAGGAAATTCCCTTGATGGTAACAAGTTTCTGCAGAAGTCTTACAGTACTTAATGTCATTGTTCTAATATCATTATTTTAAATTGAGTCAGTCTACCATTTACTCCTTTGGGGAGTTATGGGACTCTTAGACTGACCTACAGATTTCTGGAGTATCCTATGGATTCAACACCTTGTCTTGGATAATTACTACCTAATTAACAGTTTAGTGAACTGCTTTTTTTTTTGAGTTAGTATGTCTTGTACACTGTATAGAATTCTCCATGTAAATTCACATAAGCCTTTGATGGGAAGCTTCAGAACTGAGAGCCTTCTGACTTTTTTGTTCTTTATTAAAACAATCCCCCTATTGTGCATGTTTTACATAAAATCTGCTGCCCATAAGCCATGACTCTAGTTACCATTCAGTTCCATATAAACATGACATTACTTTGTACTAACCTTCATATATGTTTCTCCAAGCTGTGCAAATTTTAGGAAAAGTCAGGTGAAATCCCTTTGACTTTAAAGGAGTTATATATGCTGTAGGACTCCATAGTTTTGTAACTTAGGTCTTTAATTTCTCCAATTATCAAAAGAAAAAGCCCCTTAAGTATTCTTATTACTTTTTTAAAAAGTTTTATTCTTATCTGGTCCTTAAAAATCAACAGAAAAAACACACAACTTTAACAAAGGCAAAGAAGACCTCAAAATTGTAAAAGGCTTCATTTACCTTTATTCAATCATCAATTCAAATGGAAACTGGAGCCAAATAATCAGGAGAGGGCTGAGGCTCAGAAGGGTGGCAATGCAAGAACTAGGAAAGATCATCAAAAGCAAAGATTCATCATGAGACCAGGGCTAAGAATATCTACACCCTTATTCCCACTGACTATGTACAGATGTGAAAGTTGGACAGTGAAAAAAGCTGACAAAAAAAATGGATTCACTTGAAATATGGGGTTGGAGGAGAGGTCTACAGATACCCTGGACCACCCAAGAGATGAACACGTGGGTCCTAGAGCAAATTCAGCCTTAAGAGTCCCTGGAGGCAAAATGACAAAACCGAAGCTGTCCTACTTTGGGCACATCATGAGAAGGCAGGGTTCTTTGGAAAAGACAATAATGCTGGGAACAACAGAAGGAAGCAGGAGAAGAGGAAGACCAAATATGAGAGGGACTGACTACACAAGATAAGTCATAGTTATGAGTCTACAGGAGCTGAGCAGGGTTGTTGAGAACAAGACATTGAAGACTTCACTCATTCATAGGGTCACCAGGAGTCAGAGCTGACTCAATGGCATGTAATACCAAAAAAATTAACAATTTTGTAATTAATGTAGTACCTACTCTGCATATAAATACATGTATGTGTTTACACACACACACACATATCTGATGAAAAACACACTTACTGTTAATCAGTTTGGGAGCATAGTCTCTTCTGAGTAGGTAAAGTGCTCCTCCCTCCCTATCAGATATAATGCATTATTTATCTATGAATAAGAACTCCTGGGACCCGGGGAGCAGAGCTAAATCAGGGGGTCAAGATAGTTACTGAGCCAGGCCAGGCTCCCATGGTGGATGGATGTCTGTTTGTGTAAGAAAGCCAGGTATCACTGATGCCAAGGTAAGTGATGGGAAGAGAACTGGACTTGCTAAGCTACTGGCTTTCATCTATAATGAAGACCTTTGTGTTCAGTGCCCATGTCATATGAAATGAGATAAATGCATTAACATACTGTGAACACTAGGAAGCTGTATATCATAAGGGGCTATCAAAGCTATTTTAACTGTTGATAGTATTATTTTACTGAAAACTGGTAGACAAGAGAATTTGCAATATGACTTAAAGTTGTTCTATTCTGCTTTCAGAAAGAAGGAATAAATCACTAGAGTTCTCTGAATATTTCTTTTCTTAAATTTTTAAAATATATTTTATTGTTTATGCTATTACAGTTGTCCCATTTTCCCCTTTTTATTCCCCTCCACCCTGCACACCCCCTCCCACCCACATTCCCCCCCTTTAGTTCATATCCATGGGTCATACATATAAGTTCTTTGGCTTCTACATTTCCTATACTATTCTTAACCTCCCTCTGTCTATTTTCTATCTACCATTTATGCTACTTTTTCTCTGTACCTTTTCTCTCTTTCTCCCCCTCCCACTCCCCTGCTGATAACCCTCTGTGTAATCTCCAGTTCTATGATTCTGTTCCTGTTCTAGTTGTTTGCTTTGTTTTTGTTTTAGTTTTAGTGTGGTTGTTAATAACTGTGAGTTTGTTGTCATTTTACTTTCCTATTTTTGATCTTCCTTTTCTTAGATAAGTCCCTTTAACATTTCATATAATAAGGGCTTGGTGATGATGAACTCCTTGAACTTGACCTTATCTGGGAAGCACTTTATCTGCCCTTCCATTCTAAATGATAGCTTGGCTGGATAGAGTAATTTTGGATGTAGGTCCTTGCCTTTCATGACTTGGAATACTTCTTGCCAGCCCCTTCTTGCCTGCA